>JBBMKE010423981.1:0-21778 GCA_037834125.1 Lippia alba | reverse complement strand
ATTAATTAATTAGATAAAATAAGTTATTTATTATAAAATAAATAATGTATAATAATATCCAAAAGAGTTTGGATATTCTAGCTTACTTAAAAGTAGATTTGGTTTTGAAATCAAATCTAGGTTTGAATTGCTTGATCATCAAGTAATTGAAAAGAGGGACCAAATCCTATACCATATAGGCATAGGATCGGCCGCCCCTCCTCACCTATATATAGGGGAGTTCGAACTTCCCTAATGGCTAATATAGAATTCTCTTGGCTCATGTGTTGAGCAAACAATCTTTCTCCAAGATCAAACAAACCCTAGGTTAAGCCTAAATACTAACTAGAGAACTAGCATCCTTACTAGTTAGATTGTAGTCAAGTTGGTGGACTTTCTCTAGAGAGCTCCAAGTCAGAAGTATTGAAATATTCGAGCTTTGCCAAGGATAGGGGATCAAGCCGCGAGAAGAGTGTTCTTGGGTGGCTTGCAACGCTTCAAGAAATTTTATTAAGAAAGTAAGTTTCTTTACATTACGAATTTGGATTCATGATTGCGAGTTCCAGTCCTTTTTTGGAAAATTTTATAATTTCGTTGCTTTCTGATTCCGTTTTTCCAACATTAACTTCGTTCACTTTCCACAACGTTCCAAAAATATCTGCAAACAGCATAAACATTAATAGTAAGATTGTTTTTTAAAAAAAAGAATTAATACATTTACTATAATATTAAAAGATAAATTTATACCAATTGGGCTTTGTTGTTCTTCATTTATATCTCCAAAATCAGTAAAGTTGTAGGTGACTTGATTTGTTGTACATTTAGGAGCATTCATCACAACAATATATTTCTTTAATAGAAGTTCTTTCTCAGGGTTAGGGTTAACAAAGTCTGTATTAACCTTTTTAACGTCTCCATTAGAAATAATAAATGTTCCATTAGTGAAAAATCATATCATCACTGAACATTATGGCTCCAATTATTGTACCCTGCAAAAGTATTAATTATTTTAGTATGGTTGTATTAAAATACGAAAATAATATTATAATTTTACTTACTTCCTCATCCACCATGATCATTTTCAAAATTCTAGCAAAATCAACGTGCGTCGCACGTTTATCAGTTAATTTTAAATAAATTTTATTATTATATATATATTTTTTAATAAATTTTAATATTAATAGTGTCTAAAATAATTAAATAAACATAATATACAATTTTTATTGAATAAATTTGATTTTGAAAAATTACACATATAAAATCAATTGTATAAAATATTTATTTTAAGGAATAAATATTTTGAACTTCCTATACTTTCGAAATTTTTGGAGTTTCCATCCTAAATTATAAAAAGTTGACGTTTGCAACTTCCACTATTGTTTTGTAAAAAAAAAAATGTGACCTGAACGTGTACTATCTCAACTCCAAGTATGAGTTCTGATTTAATTCTAGTGAATCGATAGTAGTTGGAATGTGATCGGACTTATTCAAACTACTACAACTACTATTATATTTCATCGTTTTGTGAGTTGTATTGAATTGCTTCTAGTTCTTGCTCTTTTTGGAAAACATTTTTATCTTGAACCTTCATTACATCCTCCGTTACGATTTTTTGTGGTCTTCCTCTTTTCTTTTGAGAATCAATACCGTTATCAGAAAGAGTTGATTGTGTTTTTGTTCTTTCTTTACCCATCTTCTACAATCAAATTATTAAAAATAAAAAAATAATTATTCAAGATATATGAATTAAATAAGAGAATTGAAAGTAGTACAAAATTAAATCTAAAAACTAATAGCCAAGGTTCTTGTGTATGCCGAGATATTAGAAGAAATCTTAGTTATAGATGTTGAAGTGAGGTAATCTTATTTATAGATGTTGATAGGGAACCAAAATCCCAATAGATATAGGAATAATTAGGTCTTAGTCTATAGATAAACTAAAATTAGAATCGATTAGATGGACTTATTTTTGTTTTAGACTTAGGATTGAGTTTGATGGAATTTAAATTTTATGGATTTGCTGTGTTCGTAATATTTCAAAATTCTACTTTGAAAAAGAATACAATTAATAGAGGCAATCTAGTTACTTATTTATTATTTATTTTAGATATAGTAAGCTATTATTTTTTTCGAAAGTTAAATGGTCATCTCACAAAAATGATTTGCAATATGAAAGGCTATTGGGTTGTTGCTTGCATACTAATAATTTTATAAACCAGCAACCGTCGCTTAGATCTTAGGGAATATGACCCATATATAAGCTCACTGGGTAAAAAATTAGAAGGGAAATAATTTGTTCTTTTATTATGTATTCAATAACATAAAACTTGAGGAATACAATATGCTAAATCTTAAATACAGTTTCAAAGAATGCAATGATGGAACTGTTTCCTATCTATCTGGATCAACTAATTTCAGCGAATAATATTAGAAGATCAAAACAAATAAAAATAACAATCTTCATAGATTGAGTCTCACAGTCTTACATGTTTCTATAATGCTTTATTTCAATTTATCTTTACAATCATTAAGAATACTAATGTTATTATATACTGATTAAGAAAATAAAAAGAAACTTTGTTGATTACGAAATTATTAAAGTAGTTTGAAATAACGGCTAATTTTCAATTAGGGAATTTATGTAGGCTTCATTGTAATTATTGGGCTCAATTTTGTAAAAAGCTAGCATTTGTAAAATCTCAGAAATCCCAGAAATATTTTCCGTCTGAATAAAATTACTTTGATTAATATTTTTTGGAAAAAAAATGAATTTAGTGTCACATATCACAGGGATGAGCTTTTGAGTAATTATAAATTATGATTTATAATATGTAATTATATAATTATCCCCAACTAACCAATATCCATATAACTATTATGAGTGGATTTATAGAGATCAATATTTGTAGGAAATTGCGACCCAAAAAAAATATTTGTAGGAAACCAAAAGATTCCTATTTTGATTGAATAAGAAATTATTAAATATAATTAGACTTTTACAAAATTATCCCTAATTTATATTTACTAACATATTTAATATAAGAGTAATTTAGGCGATCCATATTTTGTAAGAAATAACTCGCTCTTTTATAAGACTTTTACAAAATTATCCATAATTTATATTTACTAACATATTTAATATAAGGGTAATTTAGGCGATCCATATTTTGTAAGAAACAACTCGCTCTTTTATAAGATAGATAGATAGATAGATAGATAGATAGATAGATAGATAGATAGATAGATTAACAAAATTATTCTTCAAGCTCAAATAATTAATATTGGGTTAATTAAATAATTCAAAATCAATCTAATAATTATAGTATACAATTGGGTTGCAATCTTAATTATGAAGTAAATTATTTCCTTACAGCTAACCTCTGAACTCTCCAAGCATCTTCAATGGTACTTATTGCTCGACGTAAGTTTTAAGGAAAGACCTAGTTTAATCACCTATTAATTAAATTACTGGTTTTGTACCCACAAAAATAAATATCATGGTCAGCGTAATATATTATCATGTAATTTGTGTATATTTTTTGAAAAATGATGGTTAAATTTGTCTTGATAAGTATATACTTGGTACTGACTTAATTAATAAATATTTCACCAGTCGAGAGTAATAAGATCTCATTGTGTACTTCGTAATTTACGTTATTGTCAATTATATATGTTCAAATACATAGAGAATTCAATTATTCGTGTTCATATGATTTAGAGTTACTTACAATTTACAAACCACTTGAGATGGAATTAAGATTTAAAATTAAAGGGGTTAACTTTGAGGGGGAAAAAATATAAAACTTTCAATATATGTATAAAATTAAAAATAAAAAAACGGAGAGGATCAATAAATACCCTTGAAAAGACTAAAGGAACGGGGAAATGATTGATCCGACTCTACCCAAAGTGTCGACGTTAAATAGGATTTCATAGACAGAGAAAACCAACCCGGCCAACCTACCAGGTTTGTTCCATTTTTTGTGGATTCTTTGATTCGATTTTTTCAATGAAAACGCCTCTATCTCTACTCTAATTGACCTTTAAGTCGTTTTCCCAAGAATCTTTTTTCTAATAAATTTTAGGCCAAAATATATTCTGACTATCCGAAAGTTAGGTATGATTACAAGTTAATTCCTTTAATTTTAGTTATTATTATATGATTCTAGAGGTTTTATTTTTGTTAGTAATCCCCCTACTGCTAAAATATTTATATAGTTTTCCTAAAGTACTCCTCTAAGATATGTTAATATTACAGATTGTCCGGAAATTCTTAGGGACTATTTTGTTATAGTCAAATGTTAGGACTCGTTTTGTCAATATTTATAGATCTTAGAGGTTATTTTTAATATCACATATTACCTCATCTTGGGTTTAAATTATATTAAAAATTAGTATTTATAATTTATGCACATAATTAGTAAATTTTATTCTTTTTGTGTATAATATATATTTTTATGTTTGAGGAAAATATAAAATATCTGTAATAATCTAATTAGAAAAACATTGCTAAAACTTATATAAATTTTGAATTATTAGTTTTATATATATCAAAAATCACAAGCCAAAATTTAGATTTTATAGAAAAAAAGCAAAGAAAATCAAGGGATAGTTCAGATTTTTACAATTTTTCGTTAGGGATCCCACAAGAGTAAATCAAACTTTAGGGATTACATAATAAAAGAATAAAAGTTAAGGGACTAACTTATAATTAGATCAAATCTCAGGCAGTCAAATGTGACTTGACTAAAAGTATTTAGGAATTTCCACATTTTAATTTTTGATGATAAATGAAACTAGAGGACCAACTTTATCATTTTTCGTCAAGGATCATAGGAGCCAATCAAATTTTAGTGATACTATGGTAATAAATGAAACTAGAGGGATTGATTTATAATAAGGTTATACGTAAAATAGTGGGGTATTTGTCCTAAATTTATAAATCAATAATTCAACATAATATTTGAATTGGTTTATAGAATATCACCTTGAGTTAAGATGATGTTAAAACAAACCCACAAATTAAAAGAAATTAATTTCTAAATTTATGCTTAACTATCACTCTTCACTAGTTTTAGTTGGGACTAACTTTAATATACACCCCAAGTTCTAAATTTATGCTAATCATCAAGCGGTACACAAAACCAACCATTCATCGTTAAACTATATACTAGCAATTTTGCACATTTAATGCATGTACAAATAAAAATAATTATTATACAAGTATATTAAAATTAATTTTTTTATTAAATATATATTCTATAACTATTTTAATATAATCATTAAATAATGATAAATAAATCAATGGTTGCATAAAATAACGTCATATTAATAATTATCAAAATTTAAAATATAAATAAAAAGTGATAAAAAGAAAAAAAAATCCAAAACAAATAAGAGATGAGTTAAGAAAAGAAGTAACGAAAGAGAAAAGAAAAGTTAAGAAAACGTGAAGAGATAAAGTCGGATAAAAAAATTAATAAAAAATAGAAAAAAAATTTAGAGTCCAAGAGACTAAACTTGGATCTCTCCCTTAATAAATAGTATAGATGTACAACGCCTCACTTAGAAATGTTGAGCTGATATATATATATATATATATAGGCGTTATGCTAGCTTAACCAGAGATCCTTGGGAACGCGGCTACCATTGGTAGAGGTTTCGAGTTCAAGTCTCTGGAAACGCAGCTACCATTGGTAGAGAGAGCTTTACACCCTCAATGGGGTTTCGACTTTGAGTCCCTGCACTGGTAGAGGTTTTGAGTTTGAGTCCTTACGCACTGGTAGAGGTTTCGAGTTCGAGTCCCTGGAAATGCAACTACTATTGGTAGGGAGAGCTTTACACCATAAGTGGGGTTTCGAGTTCGAGGCCCTGCACTGGTAGAGGTTTCGAGTTCGAGGCCCTGCACTGGTAGAGGTTTCGAGTTCGAGTCCCTAGAAACGCAGCTACCATTGGTAGGGAAAGCTTTACACCCTAAGTGGGGTTTCGAGTTCGAATCCCTGAAAATGCAGCTACTATTGGTAGGGAGAGTTTTACACCCTAAGTGATCCGTCCCGACTCGACCAATGGAAATGGGCTATAGAACCAATATATATATATATATGAAACAAAGCTCTTTTAGTATGTGGACTTTTAAACAATTAAGTTTCGTATTAATTTGAATTGTATCATGTGATGGATAACAGTAATTAAAGACCATATATCATGCAGCCAAATCAAATAAGATCTAATTTCTTAAACTCTACCCCATAGTCATAATTATGTTTGTAACTCCAGCAACACAACACTAGAGTTCGTTTAGTTGAAGATACTTCCAGCTGAGCAACGACTTTGATTGAAGATACTTAGAAATCTGGACATAACGTAGTCCCATGCCATCCTTAGGGACAGCCACATGCTGACATGCAGAAACATCAAAATGCGAGTAGAGAACAAAAAAGAATCTCTTCAAACATGTGCTCAAATGCATGTGTGTGTATGTGTATATATATACAACCATGACAGTTCTACCAAATATAGTTGAAAACACCTAAGGTTACATTAAAAAAGAGAAAAGGAGGAAATTTTTTTTTTGTCTACTAACTCTAACGGTTAAGCAAACTTAGTACATTTCGTTTTCTGATCATAAAAAAAAGAATATATATTAAAAAATTTAGCAATTTAATGCACAATCTCATCAGAACCGTTATTTCTTACCGGAAACCAATGCCGAATTTTCAAGTGACCTCAAAAACCACCATACGTGTGGCCATGTGACGCCCTAACGTGGGCAACCACATCCCCCGCATTAAGACCAAATCTATATACGATTATAGATCGCATACAAGTTCAATCTTAGCAAACGGAAGACACGACACGGACCCTGGCTAGACGGGACTAACCCTGTACCAAATAATAATGATTCCAACAAAACAATAGATATACAAAACCAAAATTTATTAACTACTCACAATGTACACAAATCCAATTCCCACATTTTAAATATACAATGGAAACAAAAGTTTTTGCCACATGACCTCAATAATATACATAACCAAAATAGTTAGGATGCAGTGTGTGATACAAAACCAATACATAACCTAGCGAGACCCAAAACTACAACACGATAATGCAATTTCCCGCCTAGCTACGCCAAAACCTAAGGGACAAAGAAGAGAGGGGTCAGTCTCTACAAGACTGAGTGAAAGACATAAATAATATATAGAAAGCATTAAAGTTCATGCGATTCATAATTCCATACAAGGTTTTCAAGAAAAGAAACAAATAAAGCAATGTATGGAATTATAACTTCATAGGTTTAGTTTTCGATCAAACAATCAATAGCTCAGCGATTGAGCAGTCTCCAACCTTACTTCTTTTATATATAAATGAGTTATTTTAGTGATCATGCAAGAATTTAGGTTTCACTGAATTACAATAATCATTTCGGTGTACAACAAATCTCTTCTTCTTCCTCCGGGTTGTTGGTACGAGTAGCGAGCCCTTACAAGAATTTAGATTTCACTGAATATTACAATCAGTATGATCAATGGGTATATGAATCCCAATTGATCGGGAGCTCCTTCGATTCACCAAACCTCCTGGTGAATATCGTGATAGTCCCATAAAGTTGGGACCTATGCAAGAGATAGCCGTCAGACCATGCCTCCTCGGGTCTCTCAATACACAGACCCCTGGGCCCCAATCACATGCAATATTCTCGCCAAAACAATTCATTGTCAAAACAATGACATTTTCGAAAACATTTGAGTTTTGAAAATAATTAAGTATTATAATTACATTTTTGGCCAAAATTCACATTAAGCAGTTGTAGGGTTTATATTATATAACCTATTAATTCCTCACCTGTACAAACCAAAAGAGTAAAAGAACGACGACTGAATCCTTAAACAACCGGATCGGCCTCTTGGGAAAACTCTGGATAAGAAAGGACAAGACAATTGCGAGCCACGACTCAATATGAACCAAGTTTGATGCACAGCATTTTGATAAGAATGCAAATGTAGCATTTATGGAATCATTTCACGTCAATTATGTGCCAATAAAGACAAGAAATGCTTCATATTTTCATGTATATAAATTTTAAATAAAATAAAATAAAATAAATAAAATCATAAAGTAGCATACAAGTATCAATTCACAATATAAAGTATCAAAAAATATGTAAAAGAAACGTACGAAACAAGAGAACAAACAAAAAAGTAAAAACAAAACGAAAAAAAATTACCCTGGCCGGGTAATACCGTCTGTAACTCAAAACCGAATTGCCCGACTCTGAACTGAAATTTTACCCTGGGCGGGCAAATTCCCTTGAACGTGAAAAACAAGGCAACAATACCAGGGGCTCTCGGTAATGCCCACAACTAACAACAACAACTCAACACAACACTCCAAACACTTCAACAAACATATTCTTCACTTCATACAACAAATATGCATCCAAAACTCCAAATATACAAGCATGAAACCACCCAAAATTCATCAATCCAAACCCACAATTTCCAAAATCCAATCATGCTCTCAAATTTCCACAAAATTCTGCCATATATGCATAAGTTCACTCTATAACAACCAAATTCCACACAAGCAAGGAACTCAAATATCAAGCAAACCCTATCAAATTTTATGAATTCAAGAAACCCACATTCAACGCACCTAGTCTTGAATGTAAGGAAAAAAAGAAATAGAGAATATGATATCTTGCACTTGGATTATTGATAATTTAAGGATGAAAACTTGATTCTTAATCTTAGTTGCTTGATTGATCAAAGAGGGAAAGATGGTGAAGGGAAAGTTGGTGTTGTTCTTGAGAGGAAGGAAGAAGAATGAAAAAGAGATGCAATTGTATATGTATATATCGGTATGTATGAGGGGAAAAAAGGAAAATTGCTCAAAGGTCCTCCAACAATTTAAAATAATTCAAACAAATACCCAAGTTCTCAAGTTGTGCAAATAAATACTCAGTATCCATACAAATGAGTCCACATAATTCAATTAATTTCAACTAAGTCACATAGGCACAATTATGCAATTAAATACACAATTAATGAACAAAAAGAATTAAATAAAATCCTAAATCTCAAAACTCTCACGTGTGGCGAGCGTACCTGTATGGTCGAGAAATCCGGGTGTCACAGGCCAAACCCGGTGGGTCATGTCAAATACCACCCCCAATGTGACATTTTTTAACACAATAGAATTTAGGAAAAATTACACCCAACTACTTTCAGTTTTGCCTAATAACAATCCAGTCTCTATTCTTTGCATATTTACAATGTAGTCCCTAAATGTTACTTCAGTTTGAGGTCTCCGATGTCCATTAAGGTTCCGTTAGATTAGTCAGTTATCCTTCCCAAACTGCCTCTGAATTTATGACAAATACATCCATAAAGTTTCTCTTTAACAACAAACGATTCCTATACTTTTTTGTAATTTGTGAAGGACAACAACTAACTTAGTGGAACTCTAACGAATGTCATGGACCTCAAACACAATGTAAAGTTTAGGGACTATATTGTAAATATGCAAAGAATAGAAACTGCATTGTAATTAGCCCAAACTTGAGGGTAATAAAACGTAATTATCCCTCACATTATATAACCAAAGTAAATGGGCTATTGTGGATAAGAAAAGTTTACACTTTAATAATTAGACTCATTTCGATCTATATAAATATGTTATAGAAGAAAGATTAAAAAAAATAAAAAAATAATGTGTGTTGTGCAGAAAGGGAGTAATGAATAATGTAGCGTGTTTGAAACTAAAATGAGATAGGACAAAACATAAACATAAAATGAAGGATTAATTACATTTAACCCCGATAATAGATGGGGTAATTACAACTTATCATATTTTTAGATTAAATTACACATGCCATTCTTCATTAAATAAATAATTATATTTAGCTCTCATTTTCGTTTAAAAATTGCTGACATCAGCAAAAAAATTTAATGACAATCTGAAAATACCCTTTGTTGACTTTAATCAACTTTTTATTCCCATGTTGCCCTTAGGGGTTGATTGTAATTTCCTATACTAATTTGGGGGTTAAGTGTAGTATTTTTAACAAAAATTTCCAAATATTATGCTGTAACAAAAAATGATCGTTATAATATATGACTTTATTTCTTTTTCAGCTACAATTGATTATACACTTCCTCAATATTTTTTTATTTGACATATTTAGTTTAATTTGTAAAATTTGTTCATATTTTTTTAAAATTAAATAAGTTTTACTTAATACATTATTTTAATTTACTTAAAATAAGTATTTTAATGATTGTAATACTTTATAATATATGTTTACATATAACGACATTTAAACTAATTCTAAAATATAAAAATTACAATTTCTACCATGCAGTCAAAGTTGCAAATACAATAAATTAAAAGGTTAAAGTTCATCCAAATCGAAACTGAAATGGTTCAATATTGAAATTTGACTGATTATGTATATGTAAGAGGACTTTTTTTTTTATATTTAAATAACTTTTTAACATGTATTATAAATTAAAAGTTTGTAATTTCAATTTACAATGAATTATTATTTAATATTTTAGAAATTAACTTATATCTATATAAAAAATAACTTCACTTCTAATTTTGAATTAATAATTTTTTATTAAGCTAAATAAATAAAAAGAATTTAATAATAAAGTCATCAAAATTAATTATGTTTCTAAATTAATTTTTAATCATAATTGATTAATTTCTTTACCATAAAATTAATAACAAATTAAAACAAATATTTAATTTATACTAATAGTTAATAAATAAAAGAGAAATATAGTCGTTACAACGACTATATTTTGTCAAAAAATAAAATTAGAAAATTTTGCTAAAAATATTACTGTTAACCACCAAATTAATATAGTTAATTACAGTCAGCCTTCAAAGGCAATATTAGAACAAAAATGTTGACCGAAGTCAATAAAGGTTATTTTCAGATTTTCATTAAAATTTTGCGGATATCAGCAATTTTTAAACAAAAATAAGGCTAAGTGTAATTACTTTTTTCGTGAAGGATGATATCTGTAATTTAATCTAAATTTAATGACGAATTGTAATTACTCTATCTATTATAGGGTCTAAATGTAATTAATCCTAAAATAAAAAGTATCTTTTTTTTCTCATATCCAACATTTGAAGTCTTTTAAGTTCGTAAAAGGTATGTATACTATATATAAAATTCTTCTAACATTAACTTTTAAAATTCCATATTTAAGATCATAGAAATGAAAATAGATTAGTAATTGATTGATACTTTGTTATGTTCGTTAACTGATAGGGAATCTACATAAATCAGCCAGTAAAAAAATGTTCAAGTCTAAAATCCGAAACATTTATTCAGTCAAAATTAAACAATTGCACTAAGTTGTTGTGTTATATATAATATTATAAATAAGTTAAAACAACTTTCTTTCCATGACTTAAAATTTGCAAACAAAATTTTCATATAAGAGATTAGTAAGTGTCTGTATTTCAATTCCAAAAGAGAAATTTACTCCATTCATTTTAAATTCATTACAAAATCCAAACAACTGTAGTAATAAGTGAAATTCATTAGAATATCCAACCAATCAATCTTATTAACTCCATTCCTTTAAAATTCATAAGAAAATCCAGCCAATCGCTACAAACAGTTGTAGTAATACAACTCAAATAACTTCATTCAAATAAAAAATACTTCTTCAATTAATTATATTATATGTCATAGATGAGTTTCTTAAAAATGGTCATGTGTGGTTTGGGCAGAGAGATCATAAGCAATAGGCTCCCGTCACTAGTTGGACTCGGCATCAAATACCCTTTTCCTTCTGGTGGAGCTACGCCAGGTCCAACAAAGATCTGGCGACCCCATCCAAAATCTGCATCGTAAAATGGAAGTCTAGCCCAGCTTGTTAACCCAAAATTCGGGCACCTAACACGGTCTGGCTCGACAACACGTCTAAGTACTTTAGGTTGAGCCTCCGAATAATTCAAAATTGAGTTCAAATAATCATTGTCCATACGAATTATAGCCTCATTAACTTTTCGAGCAACCTGCCGCAACGAGTCGGATTGTAGCTCTCCATAGGTGGAGACTGCTACCGTTGGGAACACAACATTGCCAAGAATCTCGAATGGAATCTGGGGCTTCAGCCTATATCGTCCATCACATATAAGGAACATCCACGTTTCTTGATCTTCAGGTAGGCCACGAGCCTGGCACACAAATCGCCAGACATGGCCTGCAAGAACCTCGTATGAAGTGTAAGTACTGTTCTTCTCTTTGTCTTTGTTACATTTCAATTTTAGGTTATCAAATTGATCGCGTGTTAGTTTGAATATGACGGTAGATGTTTCTGTAATTGCATCTTGTGGATTTTTTAATTTTGGAACAGGTTGGAACTCAATGTGTGAGAATTTAGGCTTCGCCCCGGTGCTGCGTGGACGGATAAGAGTCCGGTCGAGGAAAGGCGGAACAACATCGAGGCCTCGAGCTATGTCTGTCCATGCATTGATGAAATTCATGGCGGAAATTCCATCTACTAGATGGTGATGGATTCCAATGCCTAACGAGAGCCCACCACATTTGAAATGTGTAACCTACAGTACAACTTGAATAAATTCTCTCATTTTCATTTTAATAATATATACTAGCTATTGTGATTAATTTTTTATGAACATCATTAAATAACAAATATAAATTGGGGAAATTTTAAAAAAATAATTAATTAAATTACAAATATAACAATCATAAGCCAAGTTAGAATTTTACACACTCAATTATTTTAAAAAGTCAAAATATATATAGTAAGAGTGTAGAAGTACACGACTGAGCGCTGTCTTGAGCACCGCCGCATCGAAAAAGTTTGCGGCCCCATTGTGGCGGTAGAAATACACGGAAGGAACGCGACGGTCGCATATCAAGTCCAAGTCGGAAAGCCATAAGCTGTCGCCAGGTGTTTCAGCCTCTGGCTTCACCATTGTCGTCCCCGATCCGTCACATTGATCTTCATGGTATATATCTAGCAACAAGCAGTGAAATAGAACTAAACACTATGATCTCGAATTGCAACGGAAAGTATTATGCCACTTGTTCTTTCCTTACAGTAGTGCTATATATAAACAGAGCGTCAGTGACCGAGCTAAGGGGTGGCATGGGCCCTACCCAAATTTTTTAATTTTTTTTTCAATATGCACATATTTTAAAAATTTTATTATTTTGTCCCCTTAAATTTATAAATTTGCCTCCCATCCTCTCAAAATAAAATTGCAACTCACCAATTTAGAATTTATTTTTAGTATTAGTTTACTGATTATTTTTCTCAATCCAAATGCACTTTTTATTTTTTCTCAATTGCAATTTTTACTTCGTTTCTCAATAGAAATTTTACTTCGTTTCTCAGTAAAAGTCTGTTGATTTTCTTCTCGATATTAAAGAAAATCTCAAATTATTATTTTTTATTTACTTAAGACTACATCTTCTTTTTTGTTCATTTATCTTCTTCCTCTTTCATTTTCCTATTCTTCGTTTTCTTTTTCCTCAACTTAAAACACTCATTTTCCTAATCTTCAAAATCTAAATTTGTGGAAAAACGAAGTCGTTGGTGGTCCAAGTTATCCAAAGGTAATATTAAGTTATATTTAGTTTTAGTTTATTTTTCGTAGTTTTATTATGAAATTATTTAAATAAAATTTAATATTAACTTATATTTAGTTTTTATATAGATAAAATTTAATATGAATAAATTATTTAATTAGATAAAATTTATGATTAATTTGTCAATGGTAAATTAGTTAATATTTTGAGAAAAGACTGTATCTAAATAGGTTAAAGACAAGGACGTGTTTAATTTTGGGTAATTTAGTAATTGTAGAGTTCTATATTTTGACAAAACATATTTTTATTTTTAGATAATATACTATATTTAATTTTAGATAGATATGAGTTTTATATATTAAGATTTCTTTATTTATTATTAAAATAACTATGAATTTTAATTTTTATTATGGATAGATTATATAGTTTAGAGAATTGTAATTTTAATTTGCCCATAACTATGTTAAATTTTAGTTCTTCTTTTATTATGGATAAATTTCTTAGTTAAAAAATTATATCTTAAATAGTAATTTTAGTTTTTTTTAATTATGAATAACATTTATAATTAATTTGTTGACTATAGTTATCTTTATCTCTATAACTATCAAAATAGGTTAAAGATAAATGATTTTTTATTTTCCTATGTTGTTTTGTTAATAAAGTCTATTATTTTATTTTAAATCATGTTAAATTCAATACATAATTTTTTAATTTATATAGACACTATAAGTAAAAGAAATTTAGAACTTTACTCCAAAAAACCTCGTACTTAACAATGTACCTCGATACTTGAACAATCTATGACAAAATACTTATTTTCTTGAGATTAATAAGTTTTTATAAGTTAAACTTGTTTTAATTTATACTTGTTTTATTTATATATATCGAATAAAATAATATTTTTATTTTTAATAAAATAATATTTGTTTTTTTAAAAAACATATATATTATTAAATTTCGCCTCCTTTCCATGAAATTCTGGCTCCATCCCTGATTAATCCAACAATAGCATTTAATTGGGAAACAATTTAAATAGTAAATTTTATGAGTAAAAATCGACGTATTTTCAACATACCCCTCTCATTAATGCCAGTTTTGGCCAATTAACAATTCTGTCCTAAATGTCATATTTATTACGTCCCTGCCACTCATTTTATTTTCCGTTATTAAAGTTCTGGGGAGGGTATTAAAGTCTTTTGTCAGACAACCTAATCCAATGGTAAACGATATGTGTAAAAATAGTCTACAACACCAACCAATAAGGGCCAAGTAAACAAGTCAACTTTTTAGGATTCCTTTTTCTATTTTTTAAAATCTAACACGTTGGATTGCAGTAACCGAATTCTAGAAAGTTCTTCAGTGTTGGCGTACAAAATACATGAAAGGAGGAAAAATAATGAAAAATTATATTTTTGGTCCTATAAATTTTAGGATAAATTATTTTTTAGTCTCCCACATTTTAAATAGTCCCACTCATTTATTTTTGAAATATATTTAGTCTCAAACTCTAAAAAAAATAATTTAAAACCTCCACTAAAAGAGAGTGAAACAAATATGATGAGAGAAGTTCCGACCCGGAGCCAATCCATTAGATTTGGTGGGTTTTGGATCCTGTCTGCACCCTACAAAAATGAATGCATTTAAATTTCGGTGTTTGTTTACTTAAATTTTTGTTGGATCTGCAATAAATGAATACAAAACACGAAAAAAAAAAAGTGAAACAAAGAGAGTTAACAATCTAAGAAACCGTGTGTTAATCAAAATTCTCACAAAAATACTTTTGTTCTAAAAAATAGTTTTTAAAATAAACTCACTACCCCCTCATGCCAAATGGTAAAAAAAAAAAAAGTGACAAACTGTTTCAGCATATATGTCATATAATATTGTTAAAAATTATTTTTTAATTCAGGATAAATATTAATAAATAAAATAAATCTTAAATTATATTATTATAAACATATAATATGTATACATAACATAATTCTGTTCGGATCCTTTTAAAAAACATAGAATTTTTCGACACGAGGAACTGTAGGTTGTTTAGTAGCAACATATGATCTCTTCGGAATGTTTCCATGTTGGCCCTCATTGTTCCCCAGAGTCGCATCAAGAATTCAAGATTGTAGCTTTTTCTTCTTCTCTCTTGAAAGAGAAAATGTGGAAAAATATTTTTGTGTTTTTCATTATGCAGATTTAAAAGTCAAAGCAACTCTCAGCTCAATGTGTACAGAAGGCGGACGAATAAATAACAGCCACGTGGCACTAGAAACAGCTAACACCTAACTGTCTAACTGCAAGTCCATAACAGCACGTACATGCAAGCTGGAAATAAACCTATTAAACTATACAAATTACAAAACCCTCAAGGTGGGTGAAAAATATCTTTTACAGCCAACTTGACCAAGAGATTTTGAAGCTGGGGTCTTGGGAGTGCTTTAGTAAAAATATCTGCCAATTGATGTGTGGTGAATTCGGGCAGTGGTTTAATAAAACCTGTAGAGACCTTGTCACGTACAAAATGACAATCAATCTCGATATGTTTTGTGCGTTCATGAAACAAAGGATTTTCCGCCAAGTGTACTGCTGCAAGATTGTCACAATACAGAACTATAGGTCCCTGAATTTTCACCTGGAGATCTTTGAGCAACTGTACAAGCCAAACCAGTTCACTTGTAGCAACTGCCAATGCTCTATATTCAGCCTTAGCTGAAGATCTTGAAACAATTGACTGTTTCTTAGATTTCCCGAGATCAAAGCAGTGTCAAGGAACACACAAAAACCAAATGTAGATCTTCTTGTATCTTGACATGAAGCCCAGTCAGCACCAACAAATGCACTTAGTTTGAGATCATTTTGTAAAGGGAAGAAAATCCCTTAGCCTGCTGTACCTTTGAGATATCTGAGAAGATGATGAACAACATCAAGGTGTATGGTCCTTGGTTGAGATACATACTGACTGAGTTTATTCACAGAGAAGCAAATATCTGGCCTGGACAAAGTGAGATATAATAACTTGCCAATAAGCTTCCTGTAAGTTGAAGTATCTTCTAATGCATCACCATCAAAACTGTTTAACTTGATATTGGGATCTAGTGGAACATTTGATGGCTTAGCAGCAAGGTAACCAGTTTCTTCCAATAACTGAAGAGTGTATTTCCTTTGACTCAACACTATCCCTTGATGTGATCTAGCAATCTCTAAACCAAGGAAAAATTTAAGAGATCCAAGGTCTTTGAGTTTAAACTGTGAATGAAGAAAACTCTTAAGAGAAGCAATCAGTGAAGAATCAGGTCCTGTGATGATAATATCATCAACATAGACCAATAAAGCAATGAATGAGGATCCAGAACCTTTATTGAATAAAGTGTAATCAGATTTTGATTGTGCGAAGCCATAAGTGACCAAAGAGTTCGAGAACTTTGCATACCACTGCCTTGAAGCCTGTCTAAGACCATATATGCTCTTGTTGAGCTTACAAACATAACCTTGAGGTAAGTCCATGTAAACTTCCTCAAATAAATCTCCATTAAGGATTGCATTGTTTACATCCAACTGAGCCAAATCCCAACCATTAGCACTTGCCAAAGCCAACAAGGTTTTAACTGTAGCCAACTTTGCAACCGGAGAATAGGTGTCCATAACGTCAATTCCTTCTAATTGACTATAACCTTTTACAACCAACTTGGCTTTGTGCCTATCTAGTGTACCATCAGACTTGAACTTGGTTCTAAATACCCATTTGCAGCCTATAGAATGATGATTAACAGGAAGAGGAACAACTGACCAAGTGTTATTTTGTTCCATTGCTTGCAGTTCTTCCTGCATGGCTAGTCTCCACTCAGGAAATGATGAAGCTTCTTGATAATTTTGGGGTTCAATATGGGAAGATATGTTGAAGCAAAACTGTTTATGTTGGGAAGAAAGATTATCATATGACAAATAGGCAGAAATGAGATATTTAGCAGAAGTGGAAGCAACTGGCTTGCCATTTAACAAATTGCAATGAAAATCTTGTAGATAGGATGGAGGTTTAACAACTCTAGAAGATATTCTTGATGGCAAAACAGAGGTAGCAGTATTAGAAGCAGATTGCTCATTATGTACTGAAGTTGATTCATTATCTACTGGGATTGGCAATGTGATGTCAGAGAATGAATCAAAGAATGATGAGAGATGATCAGTTGATGTTTGATGGAAAGGGAAAACATTTTCATGGAAAAAAACATCCCTTGATATAAAAACTTCTTTGGAATCCATATCCAGAAGCTTATAACCCTTAATGCCATTGGGAAAGCCCAAGAGAACACATTATCTAGCTTTGGGAGTGAATTTATGTCTCTTGGAAGGCAAAGTTGAAGCAAAAGCCAGACAACCAAAAGATCTCAAGCTAGTGTAGTCAAAATCTGATATAACAATTGGAAATGTGACTTATGATGAAGGTTCACTGAAGGAGTTCTATTGATTAAGTAGACTGCAGTCAGCAAACAATCAGTCCAATATTTCAATGGAACCTTTGACTGGAAATACAATACTCTTGCAACATTTAACAAATGTTGGTGTTTCCTTTCTACTACTGAGTTCTGCTGTTGCCTTTCCACATATGAAAACTGATGCAAGATCCCAGGTTATTTAAAGAAATCTGTGAATGATAACTCAGGTGCATTGCTTGATCTAAAACACTTGATATTAGCATGAAATTGAGTTTGAATGAGAGTGAAAAACTGAGGGATGATAGAAAGCACATCAGATTTTGATTTGAGTAAGAATATCCATGTAAATCTAGTGTAATCATCCACCAGAGTAAAAAAGTATCTAAAAGGATTACTAGGAGCTTGATTAAAGGGTCCTCAAATGTCAGCATATATAAGATCAAATGCTGCAGAAGATTTGTGTTGATTACAAGTGAAAGAGAACCTCTTTTGTTTGGCTAGAGGACAAATAGTACATGGAGTTGGTAAAGGTTCAACAGTATGTAATCCTAAAACAATTTTAACTGTTCAAGTATATGAATGGGAACATGGCCTAATTTGGAGTGCCAAGTAGAAACAGAAACAACATTTACAAAGTTGTAAGGTCTACAAGAGGACATATTAGTATCTAAGATGTAAAGGCCATCTTGAAGTTCAACCTTGCCAATCATCATTCTCAAGATTGAATCATGAATAAAACATTTGTCAGAATGAAAAGAAATTGACAAATTAGAATGGTGAAGTAATTGGCTTACAGATATGAGGTTGAAACGAAATTGAGGGATAAGTACACATCAAAAAGTGTAACAGAAGGGTGAATGGACACTGAACCCTTATATTGAACTTGAAAAACAGATACATCAGGAAGCACACCATGGGAATCAAGCATAGATTCAACATTAAATAGCAATGATTCATCACATACAATATGCTTGCTAGCACCAGAATCCAATATCCACTTATGATAATTCAAATTGGAGGTAATAGATACAGACAATGAGATAACTGTAGCAGCTTGTGATTGTCCCTTAGAATCAGAATCAGCACTATGATGTTGAATCTACAAGTGAGAATATAGTAGAGACAACAGAGATTGACATTGAGTGTCAGATAAAGAGTTCAAAAAGGAACTTGAACCAGTTGAACCATTTAGTGCTGAATCATTGATACGAGTGGTGGAATCAGAAGTGGTGGTTGCATGAGCAACTTGATTCACTTGTATAGGCTAATGGATAGAAGCTGGCTTTGCCCTATATTCTGCAAAGTATCCAACGGATAACCGTAGAGTTCATAACACCGATCCACAGTGTGATTGTCTCTATGACAATGTGAGCATTCCAATTTACCACGTCCCCTGCCGAAGAGAGACCACGGCCAAGAGATCTACCTGAGAATTTAGAAGAACTACCACAAGAAAAAGAGGAATGTAAAGCCTTGCTCTTCACAACAAAGGCAACAGACGAGGAAGAAGATGGAGTCAATTCACGTTGGCGCTCTTCCTGTAAAACTAGGGCAAAGACCTTGCTAATGGAGGGTAAAGGATCCATCATGAGCACATGACTACGGATAGAAGCGTATGTATCATTCAGTCCCATCAAAAAAGCCTTAACATACTCTGAATGATAGAAATTGCACAAATCGCGAATTCCATTGAATGAGCAGAGGTTACAATTACCTACCGGTCTGTAAATAGAAAGTTCTCCCACACAGCTTTCAATTTCGTGAAATAGATGCTCACCGAAGATAAATCGTGCCTCGTAGAGAGCAATGCCTGCTGTAATTAAAAGATGTATGGTTCGTTAGACTGCTGAAACCTATCAAGAAGGTCCAGCCAGATAGCGCGAGTGTTGTCGGAGAAAAGGATGCTCGAAGCAATTTCCTTAGAAACAGAATGAATAATCCAGGAAATGAAAACATGATTGTTCCGGATCTAAGAAATCCGGAGAGATTCCGGTTCAGTCGCGGCAGGAGCAGTCAGAGTTCCATCGATGAAGCCATGTTTGTTCTTCGCAAACAACGCGATTAGCATAGAACGACTCCATGTGTGATAATTGTCACCGGTGAGCTGTTGATTGACTAAGTCGGAGCTGAAATTCTCATAATGAGACAAAAAATAAGGATCGTCGGAAGTTGACGACGGAGATAAAGATGCGCCACAGGAATTCATGGAGAATTGAGAGAAATCCACACAAAACTCCAGGATGAAAGTCGGCGAGAGACGCTGAAAAAAGAGATGAAAGCAGCCGGAAACCAACCGCCGGAGATCAGAGAAACGGAAATGAGATGTCTCCTGATTCCATTTTGAAAGAGAAAATGTGGAAAAATATTTTTGTGTTTTTCATTATGCAGATCTGAAAGTCAGAGCAACTCTCAGCTCAGTATGTACAAAAGAGGGACGAATAAATAACAGCCACCTGGCACTATAAACAACTGACACCTAACTGTCTAACAGCAAGTCCATAACAACACGTGCATGCAGGGGCGGATCCAGAAATTCTTCGGAGCCCGGGCTGAAATTTCTTCGAACTCAACATATTAAAAAAAAATTATCATATTGAAATTGTGGTAAATTTTAATTGAAATTTGAGTTGGGCTTTTTTGGGGTGGGCTAGGAAAGGAAATTATATTTTGGAATTTGGATTGGAACTTGAGGTTGTTGGGCCGTTGTAAAGGATGGACTGAGCAAGGAAAAATTATATTTTGGAATTTAATTTGGGGCTTGGCGTGGTTGGGCCGCAGGGGAGGGTGGGCTGGGCTGCTAAGAAAATAATATATATATATTTTTTTAGTATAGGGCTGGGGCTGGTGTGGGCCTGGAGGGGGGGCTCAAGCCCGCCCCCCCGGCCTACATTGGCTCTGCCACTGCGTGCATGCAAGCTGGAAATAAACCTATCAAACTATATACAAATTACAAAAGTCTCTAATGTACCGATACTTTTAAAAATATTATTTTATTGTGTTCTGTCGTGTTGGACACGCATGCAGGACACCGTGCTGGACACTCCTCAAGTAAAAAATTCAAAAAAAATTTATATCACCGTATCCATATAGTATCGTGTCCGTATCGCCGTATCGATATTCATACATCATAAGTCTTCGTTGAGCTTACAGCGTAGACGAAGTATAAAATTATTACTTCATATAGTCCAAACAGTGCGGCTGCTTTTACTTTTTGGTGCTGTAAATGTAATATAGACCAGTTAATGCCAGTTTTTGTTAATCCAATGGGTAAACGATACGTGTAAAATAGTGTACAAAAGTTGGCGTACAATTTACATAAACCTTGCTCATCACTGAATATTCAACTCTCACTTCCTCCGGCTCACTTCTGCCACCAAGCCGCTGCTGCCATTCTGTTGGGATCCGGTGAGTTTATCACCAATTTGTACGAATCGCCTTTAATTTCTTGATTTCTTAATTCCATGTTTTCGGTGAAATTCTCTTGGTTTTTGTCGCGCATGTTTGTGATATTCTAAACTACGTTTGGAATTTAAATGGGAATTTGTGATATTCTAAACTATGTTTAGAATTTTAAATGGGAATTGGGTGATTCTGTGAGGGATTTCGTGGTTTCATGGATTTTTACAGATTTGTGGTTTTGGCCTATTAAGTGTTATTTTATTAATTGATAAGAAAGCTTCCTTCATTTGATCCTCTTTGCCTGTTTGACACTCGTATCAAGCTGGCTATATAGCCTTCCTTTCCATGCCTTTGGTTCTTCAGAAAATGGTTTAGCTCAAAGACA
>JBBMKE010423972.1:0-10752 GCA_037834125.1 Lippia alba | reverse complement strand
GACATTGTCCTTAATAAAGAAAAAAAAAATATATATATATATATATATATTTTTTTTTTTTGAAAGAACAAAGGAAAGATGTGACCAATACTAATATTGCAAGATCCATCACATGCGAATTAAAATTATTAATTATTTTCTTCATCTAAAAGATCTCGGCATTTATAAAGGAAATATTTGACCAAGAAATATCTTCCTAAAACCCATAGATGATAAAAGACTCAAAATGAATTATAAAATTTTAAACAGAAAAAATATACCATTTAAAGTTATATATATGAAACACTGGAATAATATAAAATATTAAAAAACTAATTACTATCTCATAATTAATAATATGGTATAGATGGACAAAATTAGGATTTTAAAATTACAAAATAAAATAAGATAAACTAAAAACTACTTAAAAAATATGAAAAAATTGCAAAATTAGAAAAGAATAAAAAGTTAAAAAATCTATAAAACAATACATGTATAACCTTTGGAATATAATACACATACATGCACATACAAAAACATATGTTAACTTCTCAACATACATATCTCAATTTTATAGAACAATACATTTCGAAAAAACCTATAGAATAATAATAATAGAAAAAGTAATAATAAAAGAACTCAAATAAAATAAATAACTCTTGCATCATTCTTTTCTAACCTGAAATGTCGCCTGGAATATGTAGTCGCATAAACATGATTCGAAAGTTCTATAAGAAGTGACATCATTGATCATATTCAAAAAAATCCAATAAATCTCTCTAAATAAACAAATATTGTATAATAATAAAGAAAATATAAAAAAAAGTATTAGTCTATTAGAAAGCCAAAAAATACAAATATATAAATTTAAAAACACAATAAGTTAAAAGTACATCAAAAAATAAATAAAATAACCATAAATGATTATAACATGAACTGTATGAAATACATATTGATACCAAATGAAAAAAATAAATATAAAAATTTCAAAACAACAATTAAATATGAAATTATTAATCAAAATACTAAAATCAATAAAGAAAATGAAGAAACATAAGCGAAAAAAATGTATATATAAAGAGAGAAAAAAATATAATAGAGTGAGTTATATAGAAGATAAATAGAAATGAAAAACTATGTTTCATTTTATATGTAGGTAAATAAACATTCTATTATTACGTACAAATATTACTATGTATAAAATTAATGAGCATTAACTACAATTTTTAAAATTTAAAATCATAGAAAGAGACAATAAATTAAGTATTGATGTGTGGATAATTATGTACGTTTATAAATAAATTTTTATCCATATATATAATTCATTCTAAATAAATTAATTAATAAGAACTTTCATATTAATTAACATTTAAATTATATAAAGTAATATTTTAAATAAATAATAGAATAATATTTAGTTCAAATTTAATAATTTAATATATAAAAGTTTGAACTCATGTAATTTAACTCCCTCTGGTTGGAATGATCATTCATATTGATTATTTTTTCCTTTTTCCAAATAATTTAGAAAAAATTAAGAAACTAATTACATTAAAACTAATAGTGGAATTTGAAAACTATCTATAATGAATGTTAGGATGAATAAACATAAATTTATAGCTCATAAGAAAGTTAATAGTGAAACTATAAAATAAGAAAAGATTTATTTTGAAACTACTCATAATAATATTTTTAGATATTAAAACTAATTTTAAATTTTAAAAATTCATCATTCAGTGAAAATTGTATTACTTTGGGTCAAATACTCTTCCTTTTAAGTAGTATTATATGTTAACAAATTCTTTAAACATTTGGAAAATATATTGTTGACAATTCCTTTTCTGCGTGGACCCATCAGTACCATTCATAAGAGTTGGGACATTACATCCCAAGCAAGTTGGAAATTGGAATCTATATTATTTGTTCCAGACAAGGTAGTCAGATTCTCAATGAACTGGTGTGGCTGCTATCTATTTTTTTATATTTAAAATTCTTAATTACCTTTCTTTAAATAAGTTTCTTTTCCTTTACATGTGGATCGTTCACTTTTTATTTTGCGTAAATTTTTTTCCCTCTTTCTCTTTGTGATGTGCGACTTGAGAAAACAACAAAGGAAGCCTCCAACAATTCAATCAATCAAGGGGAAAATGTCACCTTCAACATTAGATTCTCATTGTTGAATAGGTAAACTGAAGGGAAAAAAAAAGAATGACGTTAATAATATGTATAATATACGAAGTTTAGGTGCAATTTTTTTTTTCCCTTCAGGCTTCAATCAAATGTTTTTCTCCTTGCGGACATCAGGGATGCCAAAACAGCTAATTAGTTTGCACATAATTATAGGATATTTTTTTTATAAAAACAACCTTTTCATAACTTTGTAAATCCTAAAAAAAATGTTATAAAAGAAAAGGTATTTTCCCATCAAGTATGTCCGCCTTTCACTGAATCACTGCAATAGAAGTATAATATGAGGGTTACTGAAGTTTCTTTTGAAACTAAAAAAAGAGAGAAAGCACTACAACCTAGTTGTAGACGAATAAATATACTTTATATTATTAATTTAATTTGTTATTTTATATTTTGAAATTATTCTAAATTTAATTTTAAAGTTAAATAGTTAAATTTAAATTTAAATTGATATTATAATATTTATTTTGTCAATAAATCCAGTGATGACATGCGTCAAGGTGATGTTTTGACCAATCAAATCTGGTCTTGCATTCAAATAAAGCCAAGACAAATTATATGGCGATATGTGGCATATTGCATCACACCGACCAATGAAATTCAAGTCTTACATAATATTATCTCTTTAAAAATTCATAAGAATTTATTTGATATTATCTCTTTAAAAATAAACAAATATTAAAGAGATAAATATTTATTTAATATTACCTCTTCAAAAAAATAAAAAGATAATTATTAAATAAAGTTTGACTTGAACCACAAGTCTTCAATCCTACACCTATATAAAGAGGTCATGGGGTGGTTCATTCAACACTCAACACGAGTCCGAGAGAGGCTAAAAACCTCTCTACGAGTTCAAGAGAGGCTAAAAACCTCTCTACAAGTTCAAGAAATGCTAAAAACCTTTCGACGGAGTTCAAGACGGCATTCTAAGGCGTTCTTACACGAAGTCATCAAATCAAGGCGTTTGATCCGTAATCATGGCGTTATACCAGCGAATCGGCATTATATTCAAGCTAGATCCACGGTATTACGGCGAATCGGCGTCATATTCAAATCAAATCCATGGAGTTACCAACGAGTTCAAAGGCGTTCTTGGCAGAGTTCTCCAAAATCCAACGTTTAATTCGTAAATAAGTCGAAAAACCTATGAATTAACATTATTCAAGTTCAAGTCTCTCAAAATCCAATGTTAAATTCGTAAATAAGTCGGAAGACCTACGAATTAACATTATTCAAGTTGAAGTCCCTCAAAATCCAACGTTTGATTAGTAAATAAGTAAAAAGACCTACGAATTAACGTTATTACAAACCAAATTTGAAGTTGAAGAAGATCAAACCATCAAGTTCGTCAAGAACCGGTTGAAGATTCCAACAACTTGAAGTTAGGAGGAAGAATCAGAGGATCAAATTCAAGATTGAAGACCCACTTTGATTTGATTATCAAATACTTTGTATTATCTATTCGATATTGACTAAAAATTAATAAAGGCAAATTTTTAGGGCAAACAGTAGTATCACAAAAACAAAATAGGAGAGTTGGGTTGATTTTTTAGTGATGGCAAAATGGGTTGATTGATTGGTTACATTCTAATTCGATTGATTTGAGTTGGGTGTACAAAATTTGAATTGGCTTGGTTTTAGGTTGGGTTAATAATGGGATAGGAGAGTAATTGTATATGGGTTAGGATGAGTTGATATTGAATTTGAATTAGGGGTTTAATGGGTTAACCCTATTAATATAATTTAAATATTTTATTATCATTTTATCCTTCACATATATTAATAAAGATTACATTTCTATCTATAAAAACCATTTACACATAATTGCGTATTTTTTAAAATAATTTACGTACACTACCACGATTATACGCTTATTTTTTCATATACTAATATAACTTTACACACATTTTCATTTTTCACACACTAACACATTTTTAATACACATGAACACGTATTTTTACACACTAATATTATTTTACACGTATTTTCAAACATCATCATATTTTTAGAAACACTAACATAGATTTACAGAAACTACTATAATCTTACACATATTTTTGTACACTAATCAATTTACATGTATTTTTACACACATACATAATTTTATACACATTTTCTTTGGTGCCCGGAGCGGTGGGCCACCACATCCCCCGTACTCGCACGCATATGAAATAGAAGTTTATACATGTGCCCAAGTCAAAGCGACGAAGACCTACACACAATAGGCTAAGCGGGGCTAAACTCAGACAGAACGCGCAAAAATAAACAAATAATGCGGAAGCAACATAAGAATCAACAAGAATTCAACTTATTGCATACATATGCCATCAAGGCTTTAATATCAATATCCTTCCAAATAAAAGTGTCAAGTACAATCCTTATACAAAACCATACATAACGTCCAAAGTATGTAAAATGTAATACAACTCGACCTAAATAAACTAGTGAAACTCGATGACTCACTTTTCCGCCTACCTCGAGTAAAGACTTATAACTAAAGGTTGGAAAAGAGAAGGTTCAGTACACTGACTGAGTGAGGGAGTAAACTCACACCCACACACTAAATAAAATAGAGCAAAGCACATACTAAAAAGAAGGTTATGAATTGGGAGTTGGATTTTGCATACCAAAGCCGTTTTCAAAAGAGCAAAACATAATATATATAAAAACTCTTATCCCGTTTCATAATCCATCATAACTTAAACATAAATATATGCCCGACGAGTATGAGCTTTCCATCCTGCACACCTCTTACATACACATAAGAACCAAAATCATAAATCTTATCCATCCCCACACCAAAGTGGCTCGAGTAGCTGACCCTAACTTGACATAACCACGAGGGGTAAGGATCCCACTTGTGTCCTCCCTGAATTTCACAACGAAGGCATCGGGATTCATGTCTCTCCTAACTCTTTGAGTCACACATGATAACCCGGATGGAGACCAGGCCCGGTGTTAATCCAACGGCCTGATACCGTACCGCCTTCCCAACCCATAGTCTCTAGGGCCCAATTTACTGTATCAGAACATATGCCTATCTTTCAAGTCTTGACTCGCAACGTATCATAACATAACGTACATAATACTTTCAGAAAACCTAAGCTTACATATGCTCATACTTAGTATCTTTCAGAATCGTAAACGTACTCATATGGTCATAAAAGTAGCCTACATAACAAATATTTAATTATACATATACATAGTCGCATGCGGGGTGAAAAATCATTCACATAAAGCATAAGAAATTTAACTATACAAAGGTCCTAAACCTCACCGTAAAATGATAGCAAAAGAATTCTCGTACAAGGTATTCACATAATTAATTGCAAACATTTTTCAAATTAACATATAAAAAAAATTCACATTTTGGGAACATGCTTGGGGAAGGAAGAAACGGATTAAACGAGCCGACATACGAAAATCACATTCAAACTCAAAATTGGCACCAAAACAACTGTCGCGGCAGCTATGGTTTTTGTGCATAAAGTTGTCGTGTGCGCGACCAAATAATCGAAGTAAATACCTAAAAATCATCATGCCCGCTATGACATTTAAACATAAAATCATCGCTGGCGCGATGAATAAATCAAGAGATAATACTAAAAATCATTACAGTCACTATGGTTTTTCAGCAAAAAATCGTCATAGCCACAACGATAGTCCAGAACTAAGAAAGAGCTTTTGTATTAGTCTCGCAGCTGCAATCTATTTGTTCATAAAATGGTCACGGCCGCAACCCCTATACAGACGCAATAGGAAAAGGAAGAAGTAAAAAGCAACAAAACACCAACAATTCAATTTCGATTCCCACAAGTACTTAAACACACAATCCTCATCATATATATCATCATATTATGCTATCAAAGTGGCAAGAAAGAAGAAATACACCAAGTCACCATTTATGTACCTTAAAGCTTCATTAATAGCAAAAGAATTAATATCCAACTACTAACCTATATATCAACATTAATGCAACATATTCACTCATACAAACATCATCTAATTCATGTCTTTTCATATAATCCAGTTTCATAACATCATTCAAAATTTTCAAGAACCCTAACTATTCATGCATATATTCATTTCCACGCATAATCAAGCTTAAGACAAGTGATTTAAGGATTAAAATGAAGTTTAGGAGATGGAGAATCCAAAACTTACCTTGCCTTGAAGAATGGTTGAAGATCAATCAAGTTTGAGCTCAAAAAGTGAAAAAGGTTAAATGAGGGGCCACTTGATCTCCTTTCTTTCTCTCTTGGTCAAGTGCATGTGAAATGAGGGTGGAAGACAACTGATTTTCAGCTCTTAAGACCTGAAATGGATTCGGGTCGTGTCAAAACGGTTAGGGTTTAAATAATCCGGTCTATTTGGATAGGATTTTAAATGGTAGAGGGTTCAAACGACTTTTAAAAAATATAAGGCTAATTTCATCGGATCTGAATCATCGAGATGAGTCCAACAATAGATTTGAAATTCAACTATGAATTCCAAAGTTCAAGTTAGCCTAAAAACGGCCTAAAAAGTCCTATTTTCAAATAGGCCCCTAAACTCTCAAAATAAGTCAAATATGCCTGAAGCCTATGTTTAATTCAACCCCAAAACATTTAAATTACTTACAATCACATTCAGTATCATATAATTCAAATCAATTTCATACAATTCAAATTCATAACACCAAATTCGTATGAAGTCAATTACGAGTATATAACTGCGTCTCATATTTAAATAATTAATACAATTATTTAACACATAAACTAAATTAAAACACATAATTACTTAAAGTAAAATCACACGTGGCACGAACTTGTACGTACAAACGGACGAGGTGTCATAACTTGCCCCCCTCCCCTTAGGAGAACCTGGTCCCTAGGTTCAATTTTCGGCACTGAAAAGCTCCGAATATAACTTCCTCATCTTCTCCTCGGTCTCCCAAGTGGACTTTTCGGATTTTTGATCTCGCCACAACACTCTGACGAAGGGACTCTACTGGTTCCTCAACTCTTGCATCTTCCGGTCATGGATCGTAATCGGGTGCTTCACTATCGGCAAATTCGGCTCAAGTTGTACCTCTTCAACATGGAGTACGGTTGCTTCACCGGGATAGTACTTGCAAAGCTGAGAAATATGAAGCATGTTGTGTATCCCTGTCAAATTCGGTGGTAGGTCTGTTTCTCCAATATGTTCCAAATTCTCAAACAACTCAAGGCATCGTGGATTAGCTTTTCACCTTCACCTATACGAGTGAAGCCCTTTCTAGGAGATGCTTTAAGAAAGACTATATCTGCGACTTCAAACTCCCTTCTTCTCTAGTTGGCATAACTCTTCTATGGTCTTGAGCTACCTTCATTCGTTGCCGGATCATCTTAATCTTCTCAATGGCATCCTCGATCTTCTCAGGAGGTTTAGCTCTTTCAAGCTCCCCTTCCTCGGTCCACCTCCAATCCTCTATGTCCCAAAATAGAGGCGACCTACATATTTTCCTATAAAATGCCTCGTAGTGTGCCATTTCGATTGAAGCCTGAAAATTGTTGTTGTAAGCAAACTCAACCAAAGATAGATGCTCGTCCCATTTGTTCTGAAAGTCCAACGTGCATGCGCTAAGCATATCCTTGAGTTACTGAATTAACCTTTCAGTGTGACACCCCGATCATTCGATTGTACAGGTATGGATTATGTGCGCGATTTAATTAATTAATTATGTGATTATGTGATATAATTATTATTTTATTTCTTATAATTTTTCTACTTGGAATAATATGAATCAATTTAAATCTATGTGAATTTAATTCATGAATTGGTGTGAGTTTTCGGATTCGAACCCTTGACCTCTTGAATCATTTGAACCGAAAATACCTTGAACTGAACCGAACCAAACCCAAAATAAACTGACATGTTCACTTATATGCTTGAATCCCTTTCTTCTTCCTCATTCCACCTATTTCACTAAGGCAAGAAAGAAGAAGAGAAGAGAAGAGAAAGCTTCAAATCCTTCCCAAGCTTCCCAAGTCATTCCACCGATCATTTCACATCTGAAGTATGTTTCGAATTCGCCTCGTCGTCCTCCTTATTTCAACCGATTGTTTTCATCTTGGGAATGTGTGTTGTATGACTTTCGAGAATTTGTGAAAATGAAGGGTTTTAGCCAATTTGATGATTTTTCACTCTTGAGTGATTTTGCTTGATTTATGACTTCACTTATGACTTATATATGCTATCTTTGTTGCATTTATTTCATGAAAATTGGGTGAAGATGCATTTTTGGTTGAAGCATTTATTGGTTGAATTTTATTGAATGTAGGTTTGTGTTCTTGAGCTTGGGAAGCATGATTCTTGGTGGTTTATGCACTTGTTATTGTTACTTGAGTGTTTTATGTTGATTATATGTTGGTTGTGATTGTAGATTTTTGAGCATATTTTGGTGTTGAATGAAATTGGATTTGCATCCCCTATTTTACCGCGAGCTCTCTGCCCAGGTTTCAGAGCCGAAACGGTCGTTTCGGCCCTAAGTGTATTTTGGAAACGACCGTTTTGCCCTGGCGCACTTTTTGAATTTGAGAGTAACAAACGGCCGTTTGGTTTTCACATTAAATTTCGAAACGGCCGTTTGGATAAGCAATTCTGTCACAGAAGGTTTTGGAACGACCTTTTCTGTTTTGAACTAGTTTTCGAAACGGCTGTTCCGGGTGATGGAAATCGTTACAGACGCTTTTTAAACGGTCATTTGGGATTTTTTTGTAAATTTGAAACGACCGTTTGGAAGCTCTCAGCTTCCAGACCTGAGCATCGGAACGGGCGTTTGCACTTTTAACTACAACTCGAAATGGCCGTTCGAAGGCTGTTGTAAGTTTTTGGAATTTTTGACCTTTGTGGTTCGATTTCTTTGCTCCCGAAACCTTTATATGCCTTTTTTTTACATGCTTAATTGGTACTTTCATGCTTTGTCGGTACTATTTGACTTGTTTATGTTTGGGCTTGATTTTCTTGTGCCTTTTGTGATTCAATATGACCTATTTGAATCTTTTTTGACTTAATTTGATATGAGGCTCCATGATATGAATCGATATGACTTTAGTGTCACATTATGCATCTCATTTGCATCCATTCACATTCATAAGCATTTCCAAGGATCTACTTGGTTCATATTTGAGTCTAAGTATCGAGTTGCGTCTCTTTTCTTTCAGAGCCTCTTCAGGACGTTCACGAGCCCGAGGTTTAGGTGGTTGTCGCCCGTTTGATCCAAGGCGAGGGTTAGGATTTTCTTATAGATGAATCCTATGGCCTTTATGTGAATTGAATTCCTACCCTGCTTGTGGTACTATACTTATGTGTATAAATACGAGTGTTTATAATATGAGTATGAATCATATGAATCTCCTTCTGAGTTTTTGGAAATTGGTATAAATATGAGTATATGTAAGCTTATGTTTTTTAATCATTTGATAAGTTTCCTTTGAATCTAGTGAGTTCTGCCCTGAAAGATGGGATTAAGGTACGATTTGGAATTTATGGGCCTCGAAAGTGTGCGTAAGGGAGACCCGGTGCGGCTATTGGGGTCGCCGATTATCACCCCTATACACACGCTCCTTTGAAGTCTTACGTGCGACTCTGAGAGAAATAGAGAAGGCGTAGTTCTTTGAGCCCGTAGTGAATAACCGGAGAAGGCATGGCGTGGGTTAGCTACCCCTCATGTATTTGATTCAATATAGGTGGAGAGGGTTTGACTTCCGAATGGCAAGGAGTTGTGGATGAATTAAATTTATGAATTTATGAGTTTATATGATTCCCGGAGTTAGGGTTGGTCCGTTATCGCCGGACTTTTGATTCTCATGTGTTGGTGATTATGAACCGAGATAGGATTTGAATTAAGTATTAATATGTATCTTTTGGAAATGATTTGAAATGTAAAAACCTAGCTTGGTTCATGATTGACCCCAATTGATTCTCTGTGCTTTGCTCTATATGTATTTATGGTGTGGGTGTGCATTTAGCCCCCTCACTCAGTGAAGCCGTTAGACTGACCCATTTCCTTTCCCACCTTAGTGCAGGTTGCTCGAGCTAGGCGGGAAAGTGCGTCGCGGGGTCGTACTAGCTTGTTTAGGTCGAGTTGCATCATATATTTTTATCTAGAGATACTTGTAATATTTATTTCTGCTTTTACTTGGGAGATTGTATACTTGTCTATTTTTGGCCTGGTGTGGCATTGTATATGGATTATTATGTTAGTTCTATGCACGATCTTGGTTCTGCTTCCACTTTTGATTTATTTGCTTTCGCGTGCTCTGTCTTGTCTAGCCCCGCTTAGCTTAATGTGTGTGTAGGTCCTCGTTCACTTGGACTTGGATTCATGTATGGATTTTCATTTCATACGTAGATTCGGGTTCGGGTGTGGGGGATGTGGATGATCCACGCTTGGGCGTCACATTCAGATTGTCCATCCATTTGAAGCGGTGCTAAAATTGAGTCTCATGCCCAAACACTTCTGTAGATTCTGCTAGAAAGTCGTTGTAAACCAAGAATCTCAGTCCAAAACAATACTGACTGGTACTCCAGACAATCTAACAATCTCTCTACAATACA
>JBBMKE010423962.1:0-10752 GCA_037834125.1 Lippia alba | reverse complement strand
GCTAACCATGTAGTCATGCGCACATAAAGAAACAGGCAAGCACATAGAAGAAGCAATGTCCCGAGAAATAAATGAATGAGTGGCCCCGGGATCAAACAATGCATGCAATGTGGTGCCATAAATGTTTATTGTACCTTTCACCATGGTATTTGGATCGATCTCAACAGCTTCTTCCTCTTTTCCTCCGAGAGCATAGGCCCGAGATTGGATAGCCGGCCTTTGGTTTCATCTGGGAGCATGCATAGGCCTCCTATTCGGACAAGTGCTCAATATGTGGTCTGACACCCCACACCCATAGCATTTCTTGTGAAGTTTGAAGCATTTCTCCACGGGATAATTTTCATGACAATGGGTGCATCGGTCCGGTGCCGGAAGTGCTAAAGGTGGATTTTTCCACCTCGCCGGTTTGAATTGCTTGTTTTGAGGTTTTACTTGTGGGAAGACTTGGTAGGCGGGTCTCTTCCCAAACTTGTTTGAACCACCCGAATGCGACCCTTGGCCAGAATGAGCACTCTTTCTTGGAATTATGACTCTTTTCTCGACCCTCAATGCTTTATCCGTCACTTTTGCCCAAGTGCTAACATTAGAGGCCTCCAAACCATCCTTTATATCCTCACGAAGGCCTTGAAAGAATTGGGATGCCTTGCTCTCGTCGTCGTTGGCAATGTTGGGGGCATAGCGGGAAAGCCTCTCAAATTCATTAATATGCTCGGTGATGGTCATGTTTCCTTGTTTAAGTTCCATAAATTCCCTCATTCTTTGACTCCTCGTAGTTGTTAGGATGTATTTATTTTTGAATTCTTGAACGAAAACATTCCATGTGATATCCTCACCGGTGGCTTCTAATCTCGCTTGAATACTTGACCACCAATCATAAGCTTGCCCTTGGATCATAGTGAGGGCGCTTTGAAATTTCTCCATCTCTCCGTACGGTATGAGAGTCCATATACAATTAGTTTGCACCAACCACTGTTCGGCTTGCACGTCGTTTCCACCCACAAAGACCGGTGGGTTTTGATTCTTATATTCCTGGAGAACGGCAGTAATAAGGCCTCCTCCATTATTTTCACCCGGGTGGGCATTATTCCTTTCTTGAGCCCTCTGATCAAGATATGTTGCTAGCCTTTTCATAAAATCCTCGGGCTCTCTTCGTCGTCATGGTGGTGGAGGAGTATTGTCACGTTGGGGATAATGATCGCAGTGATGGTGATGATCGGGGGATCTATCCCGGCGATGATGTCTTCTCGGAGGCATAGTTCTGCAAAATAAAGAATTCCAATATAAATGCTTGCGGGTCAATACATGTTCATGTGCACAATAAACAAAATAAACAATCAAGTAATTACATAAATGCACATAACCACATCGTCCTAAGCCGACCTACCTAGACTCACCCGATAGGACACTAGAGCTCCAGTTTTGCAACCGTGAGCTCTGATACCACTTAAGGATGTGACGCCCAAGCGCAGGTCATCCACATCCCCCGCACCTAGACCCAAACTCACGCATAAAATAAAAGTCCATACATGAGCCCAAGTCCTAGTGAACGAGGACCTAAACGCACATGCTAGGCTAAACGGGGCTAAAACCTATACAGAGCGCGCAAAAACAAATAAACAGAAAGTGGAAGCAATAACCAAGATCTACATATAAGCTGACATGAGCATTATCAATATATATAATGCCACACAAGGCCAAAGAAAAATACATAAGTCTTCAAGTAACAAAATATAACACAAGAGTACAAATATCTCCAAAACAGTAAAAATGAATGCAGACTCGACCTATACAAGCTAGTACGACTCGAAGACGCACTTCCCCACCTAGCTCGAGTAAACCTGCACTAAAGGTGGGAAAAGGATAGGGTCAGTCTAACGGCTCGACTGAGTGAGGGGCCTAACGCACACTCACACACTTATACAATATAACAAAGCACGTATCAAAGTGATGTTCATAAATCGGGCTAGGGTTTTTCAAACCAAAGCATTTCAAAAGAAGATACATAACATATATAAAGAAATCCTTTCCCGATTCATAATCTATCAAACAAGAACATAAATAAATGTCGGTGAGTACGGACCTTCCCAAACTCCTCAAATAACATAAACATAAACGTAAATCATAATCCAATCCAACCCCAACACCATGGCGATCGGGAATCAAACCCTCTCCGCCTACTTACATATGTACGAGGGGTAGCTAACCCACATCGTACTCAGAACATCACGCCTCATCAACCTCCAAGAATCGCTCGTGGTACTATGAATGGGAATCATGCACAGGCCTAACCCGTCGGCCCTTGCCGTCCCGGGCGTCCTTACCCACAATTCCCCAGGCCCAACATAGTTACCAAAACCAATTCTCTTATTTCAGGGCTTACCTCGCACGTATCATAACATAAACGTACCATAAACGTAAATAAACTTAAGCTCAATTATGCTCATACGTATATCATTTCATAAAAGCCTATAAACGTATTTGTAAGACCATAATCATATCTTAAGCACACCTATAAGTAGGAATATATAAGATATATAATCGCATACGGGGTGGAAATCATCACATTTGGGCCATAGGTCGATAACTAGTACAAAAGAATCCTAAACCTCATCTTAAGACAAAAGCGGTAGAGAACGGAGACCAAAACGAGCAAACCAACACCTAAGCCTCGGGCCCGATGACCTCTGGGAGTGGCTCTGTGACATACAAACATAATACCTAAGACTTAGACTCGAACATTGTAACGCCCGGCGCGTGACGTCACATCCCCCGCACTATGACCCCGACCCGGTCATGAAATAGAAATCCAAGCCCGAATCCGAGGTCAAGGCGAATGGGGACACAAAACACACTCACTAGGCTAGGCGGGACTAATCCTTGAACCAATTAATCACATGCATCAGAGCTCAATAAAACGCGCAAAAGTATAAAACATACATAACCTTAAACAATTTGAGCTACGGGCTCTACAAAAATTCCATACATGTAGCACGGCCTTCACAGCCTCAAGTACGGTAATTAAAATGTGCCAGAAAATTAAATAGATTGATTGAACATGAGTGTGTGTACAACAAGTGTAACAAGACTCAAGACAAAACACTACTAAAAGACACGAACTCCCGTCTAGCACTCCAAAAGGACAACCTGCACAACACAACTGAAACAAATCTGGGTTTAGTCTATAGGAGACTGGTGGGTATAAAAGCGGGGCTTACAATAATATATAAAGCGATAAATGAACAATCACATACATAATATAATCCCAAGTGAGGTTTTATAAACGATTTCCCAAGTGGGAAAAGATAATCAACACACGGGATTATACTTTCATTCCTTCATTAGGTCATTATAAGACCGGTGAGGGGCAGTGCATAAGTCTCCTTCCGCGACCTTGTGTACTATCATTAACATTCATTACATTCCTTCTTTCATGCGTTCATTCATTCTTTCTGTGCACAATCAAGCAATTTCAATATACGTTTGGGCAAACCGTGTACCAGCCTTCCCACACGTTCCTCCTTCTTCGGTGATGGTCGGGTGATCGGCTCGAACCATCCAATCCTTCTATGACCTAAAGGGGTACATGAATCCCCTAAAGGCGTTGACACCCCCATCCCTCCTTCTTCCAACGAGTTCAGGTTGCATCGTGAGTTTGTGGGACTAGTATGAGGGATCCCCATTGGACCTTGCCTCCCAGGTTAGCCACTCACACTAAGCCCCGGGCCCCCATTCTGCGCATACATTCAATTCTCGCCAAAACTTAGTAAGGTTCATAAATAAAAGGGCTTTACGTTGGCAAACATTTACGCGATAGGAAAATGACTCTACATATGTATACATATAGTTTTGGCCTAAACATTTCATGTAGAGGTTATATTAGGGTCGTTAACTAGTAGTAGAGAAACCCACCTTAAGCCAAAAGAGTGAGGGAGAGTCTCAAGGCGCGGCCTCGTCTCTGAACAAACCCGGATCTGTGCAAGAAAAGTGAAGTGAGACACATGAGACCATATAAGACGCTCAGAAATGAATATGACATGATATGAGATGCATACAAGGTAAATCAATGTCATGGTAATGCATTACTTAGCCATATCATTCATTCTTTCCTTCATTGATTCATTCATATTCAATCGAATGCATATTCATCGCCATTCACCTCCAATTAGGGTAAAACTAACCAAAGGCATGCATAACACATATATACACTTGAATAATAGTCATATAAGCCACCAAGGTGCAAGAAAATAGGCATTTAGGGTTCAACTTTCAAGCATTGAATCAATCATATGCAAAAAGAAGCAACGATTGCACACAAACGCATAACTTGCATGAACCACGTCAAACGAATCCTAAATTACAACATGAAGTACATAACACATGCATAAGATATACTATAAATCAAAACCATGCATAAAAATTCATAACACAGCCATACGCCCTCATAAACAATCATACAATGCAATGGGAACATGCTAGGGGCGGGAGACGAGCAAACCGGGCAAGAAAACGAACAAAACATAAGTTGGGGAAAGCAGGGGGCGTAACGGACGTTACCCCCATCCTAGTACAAAATGGGTAACGTTCATTACCTGGTACATGGGATGCCCTGACCACACAAGCCAAAACGGTGTAACGGGCGTTACCCCGCACAGGGCTGCAAAATTCTGATTTCCAGCTATGTTTCACCCCTTAAAACACCACAAAACAACCCTATACTCACACCAAAACATCAAGGCAAGCTCCAAAACAATAAATCCAAGAAATCAAAGCTCAAACACGCAAGGAAATGGACTAGAACACGAAATAGAGCAAGGAAGGTGCATGTGTGCTTGTTTCTTCAAATTTTTCCAACAAGATCAACAATGGCAAGTTCATGGATACTCAAATACCACAAAATACATGCTTAGAAATGAAATAAGGAAGTTATTGGGACCTCATTCATGTAATAAAATAAGAAAGCCATCCAAGGAAACCATATATCCCCGTAATCACGCTCAAACCCTTGTATATTCAATCTCATGCAACTCATGGTCAAAATATGCAATCTATAGCTTAAATGAAAGAGGGAAGGATGCCATGCAAGAATATATACTCACATACCAATGAAATGAAGGGATCAAAGTGATGGCTCAAAGAGGAAAATGATGAGTAGTGCCCTAAATTTCCTTCCTTCTTCTTGGTCTCGGTTGTTCTGTGTATTTAGAGGGTTTGGGATGTTTAAATTATAATAAATATCAAACGGGATGATGGGTTAATTGGTTATTTAGGTCCAAATTTGGCTCCATTTAAACAAGAAATCAGGGAGATAAAGGCATTATAAGTGGGTAGGGTTATAGTGGCGGGTATAGGTGCATGTTTGGATTCCGGTTGCATTTCGGATGGTTAGACGGGGTCAGGAAGATACAATGAGCACATATATTCACTTATGACACATAAATGCATGACATACTCGAAAATTACAGAAATCAGAAATCACGAAGCAAGGAATCGGCAAACGAACAAACATACATGCGCATATAACCAAATGTTCAAATAATCCATTCAAGACATAATTTCTCTTAGATCAAATAAGTCATATTGATGAATATTCAAATAATAACAAGTTAAATCATATAATTAAATAATTAAAGGGATTTAATTCGCGTAAATAAGGTCACACACGACGTACCTGTACGACCGACATTGGATAGGTAAAAATGTCCCGATAAATTTCTATGATTAAGGATGAATAGTAATTAGGGACTTAAAAGGGAGTTTTGATAAACAAATTTTAAAGGTTTTCTTAGGATGCTAAAAGCTAAGATATGAATCCAGAAAAGGTGAATCTGTAACAGCCCGAAAACCCGTCTGTCAATATTGTCTGCTTTGGTGGGCTAAGCGACACCACCCTCACGATTTTGTTTCTCCCACTGAAAAGCCCAGCCAAGAAAAGGCCTCAACAGGGAAGAGGTATCCACCTCCATATAAGGCAGGCTTCGTTCTCCTCTTCTTCCGATGTCGGATAAGCACTTTTAGCCTTACAGTCCACCCATAAGGGCCCAGCATCCTCGCTGGCACACCGGACTGGGTCCCGGCTCTGATACCATTTGTAACAGCCCAAAAATCTGCCTGTCTGTAACGTCCAAACATAGGCCATCCACATCCCCCGCACCTAAGCCCGGATTCACATATGAGATGGAAACCCACACATGGACCCAAACCTAAGTGAATGGGGACTCACACATACACACACTAGCTAAGCAGGGCTAGACAAAATAGAGCGCGCAACAAATAGGAAAAAGTGCGAAAGCAATACCAAGATCATCAAACATAAGTCTCAAGTGCAAGCTCGACACGAGCAAAAGTAAACGGTGCCCACGGGGCCCAATCATAACAACATCCAAAGCTCAATACAAACCAAATGAGTATATAAGTATCTCAAGACAAAAGTAAAGATGCATGAACTCGATCTAGACAAGCTAGCACGACTCGAAGACGCACATCCCCGCCTAGCAACGAACAACCTGCACTAAGGTGGGAAAGGAAAAGGGTCAGTCTTAACAACTTGACTGAGTGCAGGGGGCTGACGCACACCAACACTATAATACTTATAGAGAAAAGCAAATAGATTCAAATGGGGTAGATCATGAACCGAGCTAGGGTTTTACAAACCAAAACAGATTCAACGGATACATATAATACCAAATACCTCTATCTCGATTCACAACCACCAATACAAAAGAAACACGTCCCGCGAGTACGGACCTCCACCAACTACCAATAGATTCAAATAGAGAATTAACAATTTCAATCCAACACCACACCTTGGTGATCGGGAGTCAAACCCTTTCCACCACAAATAGATTCAAATACATGCGGGGTAGCTAACCCACGCCATGCCTTCGCTAGTTTTCACCGAGGGCTCGAAGCACGCGTCTTCTCCATACTCCAAGAGTCGTATGCAAATGATTCAAATAGAATGTGCACAGAGGTAATAATCGACGAGCCCGATGGTTGTCCCGGGTCTCTCTTACCCACATTCCAAGTATCCGATTTCAATACTTGCCCAATTTCCATATTTCAGGGCCAACCTTGCTAGATTCAAAAGAAACGAACTAAAAGGATTCAAACCAAAATTTACATATACTCATACATATACCGATTTTCAAAGCTCAAGGGGGATCCATAAGATCATCAACATATCATAAACATTCGTATTTAACTATATATATAATAGTCACATGCGGGGCATGAAAACGTCACGTTAAGGCCATAGGATTCATAACTACACAACCTAAACCCTCACCTTGAAGAAAAAGGTAGAAAACTGGAACAAGATAAAGTGAACAACTCCTAAATCTCAGGCTCGTCAACGTCTGGAATAGGCTCTGAAATAAAGAGGACACAAAACCCAAGACTTAGACTCAAAATGATACCAATTACGACGCACGGTATGCCAATTATGCATGAGATGCGAAATATGTCCAAAATGATCCAAATTCAAGCACAAAAGGGGTAAAAAATGTAAACTCATGCACGAACAATGCATACGACAAATACGAAGCTTGGAGGTAGCTTATTAACACTCAAAAGAACATATAAAAGTGCTTCGAGAGTAAAGCAATCGAATTGCAAAAGTCGAAAAATCGAAAAAGGAACAGTAGCATCTCACACTGTCGTTTGGATCCATAGTTCAAAGTCCAAGCGCCCCGTATGAAAGGCGTCTGTACCCAGAAACGCATACCCAAACGTCCGTTTGGAAAATACACACAAAACCCAAACGGGCGTGTGGAAACCCACTGCTAGGGGTGGGATCGGGACGGAAAGTTCGGGATTTGGGGAGTTCGGGGTGGTCGGGATGGTAACTTTGGAGCCTGATCCCGTTCCAAAAATGTCGGGTATCCAGCTAGTAGGGGAGTTCGGGATTTGGGACCGGACCGGGCTCGGGGAGCCCGACTTATTTTTCTTTTTTTATTTTAAATTTTAAACATTATTCTTGGCTGCCAATTCATTTACTAACTCATTGGGCCCATCATTTGACAATTGAAGATTGGGCTTCTACAAAATGCAATTGAAATTTCGATTGGGCTGCCCAAAACAAACCTACAAAATATAATTTATATTTCATACTTTTGCCAAACTTTACAGAATCCGGCGAACCAATATAGCAACAAGCTATTATATATTTCTGTTCGCTACTTTTTAAAATCACAAATTTAGGGCTAAAAATTAACCTCTTTCCTCTGCCTTCAAAGCTCAAGTTATGGTGGTGGGTTGGGACTGGTGATTGCCGGATTTGGAGTGGTGGGCGTTGGCGTTGGCATGGCCGTTCAGCTGTGAAGAAGACTCAAAATTTTGATTCTTGAAATTGAAGACAGAAGATCAGGCGATGATTGATGGAGTTTCTTGGACCTCTTGCATCTTCGTTGGTGGGATTTGAGAAATTGAGAGATAATAGATTATGTGGGAAATGGGAATTGAGATGGGAAATGGGAATTGAGAAACCAAATATGCAATCTGGAACGTAAAAGTCTTTTTTTTCCCCTCTTTTTCTTCGTTAGGGCAACTGGATTGAAAGGTGAAGATAACATATTACATATATAAATTTTATTTTTTTTTTAAATTTGGGATCGGGTAGTTCGGGTACCCGATCGGGGAAATCGGGGACCAAATCACTCCCCGATCCCGAGCCCGAATTGTTAATCGGGATTCGGGTACCCGTCCCAAACTCAAAATTCCCCGAACTCCCCGTCCCGATCGGGAAATACCCGATCGGGTCGGGACGGGCCCCGAATTCCCCGACCCGAACGCCCACCCCTAATCACGAAGAGAAGAACAAGGTGCCATGGAAAGGGAATACCTGAAGCAGAGCTGAATTATCCTTCATTTTCCATTCTACTGGGAAAGAATGGTTTCGTGTATTCAAGGACGGTAATGAATGTTGGGGTTGAAGAATCGATTTATTCTCTGAAAATGGAAAAGATTCCAGGCGTGGATATGATTGTGAAGCCTACGACACTTCACTTCACTCAAATGAACCAGAAATTGAAGTACTGGATTTCGTTTACAAGATCAGAAATCCCTGTAAATGAGACTTATGTGCAAGGATCCATTGCATGGGTTACTTTGAGGCACGTCGTTCGTAGCCCAATATCCGTGAAATTCATATGAAAAAAAAGATTGGAAACTTTTTGGGGTAATTTACGGTTGACTACAGATTTAATTATAATACACTTCATCATGGAGAAATTAAATTTTAGTCTTTATAAATCTTGTTTGATCTGAAGTCTCTTAGCAGAATCTACAAAAATACACTTTATATCCCTGGCGGTTTTATGAATGTTACATTAATATATTACTAAAATTACAAAATCATCCCTAAAATTTACAAATATAGACAAAACGATCTCTACAAATTATGAATTTAACAATAAATTAGAAATATTTTTGGAATAACATAATGGAACCCTAGGGATCACAGATGATTCTCAAAGTTAAAGAATAAAATGTAATTTTCCGATAATAATGGATTGCATTGTAATTAAGTCAAAATGCAGGGTAATCATATGTAATTGTCCCTACTAATATTGTGTCTTCTGTTCGAGTAAGCTTTGTTTAAATTCACAATTTCTTTTTTTGTTTTTCTGTTATATAATAGAACTTCACGGTCGAATAATTAGTGCACACACTTTATTGTACACATGACCCCAAAGGATGAGTAGTCTAAATTTATACTAACATAACTCATGGTAATTTTGTCCTTCCTTCAAAAATCTTTTGTCTTTGTAGTCTGGTTAATTAAAAATTGGAGTATAAACTCGAACAGATCAATTGAGAACTTATGGATTACAATTTTGGTTTGAGATTATAGAAAGCGAACCTCAAAGAATATTATCCAATTACTTACGTGTGAATGAGTAAAGTAAAAAAAATGAAAGTCTCAACTGAAAAATGAAATCTGATGCCCTAAGAATCAATATCATATAGAGCAATTACATGATTTTATTCCAAGTGAAAAACTAATAATTTGCCTTCTCAATTAATTACATGCTTCCTGGGAAAGCACTAACATATTTTGAAAAGGAAATAAGAGAAGAAACTAACATTCATATTCGCATTGGCAGACTTTTTGAGCTGTGCTATCATACAAACAAAAGGATCTTCGGAATTTAGGGCCAAAACTGCCTCTACACTCTTTCTCACACTTTTTGGGGCCATCAATGCCTTCCTCACACTCACGAAGGCCTACTATGCACGTACTAGCCAACTTTGGCCGACTGCTCGTGTCGTCGAACTCCCGAGCTGCATCGACCGCTCATACCATCCTCCCAACTACATAACAAGATTTTACCATGGTTAATAGAGAATTCTCAATATGGGAAAACGAGAAGAACATTGGAAAATAATGACTGTTAATTGTATTTATGTGAGACTTATGTTTTGCTTCATATGGAGAGACAAGATTTAACATAAGAGGGGCGGAAAATTAATAATAACGTTGTACGATTTCGAATTTGTTGCAAAATTAATATTTCTTGTAGATATTTCTCATGTTTTTGCTACTATGAATAATTTAAAACTTTTCGGTGAGACCATTATACACGGTGAAACTAAATATAATGAGAGGTGTTGCAAATGGAATTTTCGCTGCCGTATATTTGTAGAAAAACAAAAATCTCACTAGTTAGGAAAAGTCCATCACCTCTTAAACTAGAGTCAACACTTTGCAATTCTCTTCTTTAACTATTTAGATTTTTAGATAATGTGATCATT
>JBBMKE010423941.1:0-10753 GCA_037834125.1 Lippia alba | reverse complement strand
GACCCCCTGGAGTCGTTGAGGAATCCTCAGGCAGCAAGGAAGACCAGCCTCTGAAGAAAATGGATAATCGTCTCACTGGAAAGAAAAGAGCGCTCGAAGCTCCCCGACTGGAAGTTAGAATAGAGCCTACTGAGAAATACCTCACTATTGAGCTAGAACCCGGCAATCTCGAGAAAACAACCCAGATAGGCTCGAATCTAGAGGGTCCAGCTCAGGTTATGATGATTGACTTCTTTCGAGAGAATTTGGACGTCTTTGCATGGAAGGCCTCGGATCTCAATGGTATTGAACTGAGCGTCATAGTCCACAGGCTCAAGGTGGACCCTGCCTTCAAGTCCATCAAGCAGAAAAAAAAGGGGATAACCATGGGTTTTGGAAGCACGTGATTGAGGAAGATGTTAACAAACTCTTCGATATACAGTATATTGAGGAGATCCTATATCCGGAGTGGCTCTACAACGTTGTTCTTGTGCCCAAGAGCGCCAACAAATGATGCATGTGTAATGATTTCACAGACTTAAACAAAGCTTGCCCAAAAGATCCCTATCCTCTGCCTCACATAGATCAATTAGTGGATTCAACTGCAGGTTGCGAGCTTATGAGCATGATGGATACCTTTCAGGGGTACTATCAGATCTTCATAGCTCCCGAGGACCATCCAAAGACTTCATTCGTAGTACACATGGGAGTTTATTGCTTCTTAGTTATGCCCTTTGGCCTCAAGAACGCGGGAGCTACTTACCAACGCCTTGTCAACAGGATGTTTGAGCCCGAAATAGGATAATCTATGGAGGTTTACGTGGACGACATGATCGTGAAGAGCGAGCATCAAAGTCCGCACTTGGATGACCTCCGCCGAGTGTTCGGCATCCTCCGACAGTTTGGCATGAAGCTCAACCCCTTAAAATGTACGTTCGGGGTCCTAGGCGGCAAATTCCTTGGCTACGTGGTCAGCCAATGAGGGATTGAAGCCAATCCAGAGAAAATTAAGGCAATCCTAGATATCCCTTCCCCTCGCAACGTGAGGAAAGTTCAAGTATTGGTGGGGAAGATAATTTCACTCAACAGATTCATCTCACAATCCTCCGACAGGAACCTGACCTTTTTCAAAATCCTGCGCAACGCTCGCAATTTTGAAAGGACTAAAGAATGCGAAGAAGCTCTCCAAAGCATGAAATAGTATCTCTCATGTACTCCACTTCTAACGAAGCCAGTAGAAGGAGAACATCTTTTTATCTACCTATCCGTCTCCTCGGAAGCCACGAGCGCAGTGTTCATCGCAGTACGTGAGCGGAAGCACCTGCCTGTTTACTATTTGAGCAAAACCTTACCAGGGGCAGAGAAATGCTATACGGAGATTGAGAAGTTCGCCTTTGCCCTCATCAATTCTTCACGAAGGTTGAGGCCCTACTTTCAAGCGCACTCCATTACTGTGCTCACTGATCAACCTCTCAAGCAAGTCTTGGCCAAGCCTGACGTCTCCGGAAGGCTAATCAAATGGTCCATTGAGCTAAGCCAATTCGACGTCACCTTCGAGCCTTGCACAGCCATCCAAGCCCAGGCCGTGGCAGATCTCTTAGTAGAGCCTTTCGGGTTAGACTCTCCATCGCTCGAAGAAGAGGGTTTATGGCTGCTACACACGGATGGTTCCTCGACCTCACAAGGAGGGGGGAGTCGGGAGGACCCCCAGGGATCCCCGTGGAACGAAAATGGACTTTACAATCAAACTCGCCATCCAAGCTACCAACAATGAGGCAGAGTACGAAATGCTCGTCCAAGGCCCCAGAATCGCTCGAAAGAGCGGAATACCAGGATAACAGCATACCTAGACTCCCAACTGATTGCAAGTCAAATAGATGGAACTTATGAGGCTCGAGAAACCACCATGGTGCGATTTTTAGCAAAAGCTAAGGAAGTTATTGCTGAGTTTAAGGAGTTCCACTTACTGCAGGTCCCCCGAGCGAAAAACGAGCGTGCGGACGCTCTTTTAAAGTTTGCATCTTCTCTGGATGGAACTTGCGAGCGAACAATTATTTTTCTCAGAACCGAGGAACCTTTGATAAAGAAAAACAAGCCATCAAGGCAGATCAATATGACTGATCCGTCTGAGCCTTGTTGGCTTGATGCAGTTATCTTGTTCCTAAGAGACGGAACCCTTTCGAGCGACAAAATTGAGGCAAGAAAGATAAGAAACAAGGCTTCTAGGTTCTCACTAGACAGCGAGGGGAGGCTCTTTAAACGCTCGTTTCAAGGACCACCCATGAGGTGTTTGAGACCTTCGCAAGCGAAGGAAATATTAGAGCATATACATGGCGGCAGTTGTGGAAACCATTCTGGTGGTCGGATCCTAGCAAAAAAGGTATTAAGGAGTGGATTCTATTGGCCCTCGGTCTTGCAGGATGCCATCAACTACTCCAAAAAAGCCCCAAATGCCAATTCTACTCAAACGTTCCTCAGCTTCCAGCTGCTCAAATGATCCCTGTCGATGTATCATGACCCTTAGATCAATGGGCATTGATATTATTGGACCCATTTCTATGGCGGTCGGGCAGCGAAAATTTGCGATCATAACGGTAGATTACTTGACAAAGTGGGCTGAAGGAGAGGCTGTCGCCAAGATCACATTCCGAACGGTCAGAGACTTCATCTAAAAGAACATCATTTACCGTTATGGTACCCCGAGGGTACTCATTTCAGACAATGGCTCCTAATTCATCACTGCAGACACTCGGATTGGTGCTCAGAGCTTAGGATCGAGCAACACTTCACTTCCGTAGGCCATCCGCAAGCCAACGGTCAAGCTGAGGTGACCAACAGAATTATACTCAGCATCTCAAAACGATGCTCGAGAGTAAAAAAGGTGAGTGGGCAAAGAACTCCAGGGAGCCCTTTGGGCGTATCGGACTACCCTACAAGCAGTAACAGGCAAGACTCCTTACGCTCTAACGTATGGATCTGAGGCAATGATACCTGTGGAGCTCGCTCAAGAGTCCGCACGCGTAGCCTATTTTGAGCCCATTGCTAATGACAGCAATCAAGCACTGGAACTGGACTTGCTCGACGAAAAGTGTGATGCCGCTTGGGCTCGCATTCATAAATACAAGGCAGTGGTCGCCTCACAATACAACAGGCGTGCCAAAGAAAGAACTTTCCAACTTGGAGACTTAGTTCTCAAGAAGGTTGAAGTCTCCAAACATGTGGGTAAGTTAGACCCTAACTGGGAAGGCCCCTTCAAAGTCACACAAGTACGCGCGAACAATACCTACTTATTGGAAAATTTGCAAGGCGAGCGTCTATCCCGACCGTGGAATGCTTGCAATCTTAGAAGATTTTACGTATAAGTATTATATCATTCCCCTTGGGACAAATTGTATATCCTCTTAATAAAATAAAAAGCATGGAATACAACTACTTAACGCATCTTAGTTGTCTTTTATTTTTATCTGTTTTGTGAATACCTCTCTTTCGACGGTCAATTAAGCTAAATTCCGTGTCGAGGGAACTTCGAAATAGCACCGCATGATACTACTCTAGTCCCTCTGAGAACGAGCGGATTTAGTAGAAATGCATGCAAGACGAGCCAACATATTTAACCATAACTTACCCTCGGAGTCTTTGACGGATCACCATTTGGAAATCCTTTGATGGATCGTTCTTTGTTCAAACACTTAACAAATCTCACGGTAATTTCTAAGTTCAAGTTATTTACGGATTGAAAATCCTTAATGGTCGTTACCTTCAAACGCATTCTGTACTTAGAATATTTCCACACAATTTGGAATTCTTTTCCTTATTCAGTGTTAACCGGCTAGGATGATCCCTAGGCGGACACACCCTCGAGCCCAAGCAATTATCTACACCATCTTATCTCTCAACTTAAAAGAAGTAAGGCACACGGACATTCAGAAATTACACAACCGGCAAAAATCATCATTCTTCAGCATTATTCACTCACACAAGAGATCAACATGACTCGAGAATAGTCAAGCAGTTATCAAAAATCAACAATATTCGTAGAAAGAAGGCAGATATCCATTCATCAGCAAAAGCTAAGCAAAGTACTTGACAAAATTTAAACAGAGTGTTCCAGGAAAAGATAGAATTGTTCAGGTACAAATAACAAACTTAAAACCGGAAAGAGAGAAATCAAATGAACATGTTGGCTCTAGAAGGCCATTTCCTCTTCGTCAGAGCATTGGTGGACAAGGATCGTTCAGGTTCAAGAGGCACCACTGAGATAGGGACCAAGTTGAGAGATTCTCCGCCTCACGAAGGCTCAGCTCCAGTCTCAACCTCGAGCGCCGGAGGCTCCTCTTGTGATCTATTCGCTGCAATAAAGTCCGTCTGGTACTCCTTGACCATTTTTAAGTACTCTGGCTTGGGTTTCTCCTCCGCATCTTCATCGTCAACCCCCAGGATTTCCTCGAGGTTTTCGTCCTTCGACATATCGAGCTGGGGATCATCACGAGCGCCAGCCCGACCTTGATCAGCTGACCGATACCCCTCCAGTAGAAGAGTGTCGCGTTCGCAAAGCAGTGAAGGTTGGCCATTATGTCAAAGGCCTTGGACTTCACGAACTTCAACATTGCTTCATTCATCACGCATACTTCGAGGGTAGTGACACTCCTTTGGATCTCTTACATTTTGTGCTTGCGTACTTCAATTGGGTGTCCTTCTTCTCGAGGTTCTTCTGCATCGCCTCCCTCTCCTTCAACCACTTCCCCTTCTCCACTCTTCATGCTTCTGAGGCATCCTTGTGCTTGTGATCCAAAGCTTGTCACTTCTCGTCTATCTCTCAAAGAGCTTCCTTAGTTTTCATGTGCTCATCCTCGACGACCTTAATTCTGTTAGTCAGCTTCGTACATTCTCGCGAGCCTCTTGCACTTGGTTTTTTGGGCCGCGTAAGCCTTGGACCGTTGCTCCAAACTCTTCAACCTGGGAAACACTTCCTGCGAAATAGGAAAAAATGTTAAGTATAGAGAAAGCATTTACATGTATGCTTGTGTGGAAAGATATAAACATTATCTTAGAGGGATAAAGAGTTGGGTACCGTAATCAAAGGTGGCTTGCATCAGCCGCGAGCTTCTCCGCTGTTTGGTCTCCTCCAAATTACGCTTGGTCGAAGATGTTCTGGCTGAGAAGTCGAGCGTTAACCCCTCTCTTCATCAAAACCGCGCCCATCTGCCGAGTTCTTCTTATAACGAGCGTCTCCAGTCAGCTCGAATTTCCAGTAATCTTTCTCCTCGGAGGAAGAGGTATACCCATCGTCGAACTCGACGAGCCCCACCAGTACACTTTTGCCTTTGCCTGAAACCTGGCAGGGGTCCGCCATTCTCTTCATTTTCCTTGAGGGCTTCGATCCACCCTTGCGGATTTCCACCCCCGAGCTCGCCCTCGCCGTCACTTCTACGCTCGGATCCTCTTTTACGGGAGGAGCCACTACTACCTCTTGGACCTCGACATTTTTTGAGCCTTGGTTGTTTAGCTAGTCGATTAGACGTCTCTCGGTGGCTCGAGCATCTTCACCTCGAAGGCCCGCTTGCTGTTGAAGGTTTAGTTGCTGCTGTAGGACTGGTGCTGCCGCGAGGGGCACCTTCAGGAGCTTCGAGAGCTTCGATGCAGCTTTACCCTCCATGAGTATCTCGATCGCTGCACAATATAAAATTGAACATCAGAGAGATTATCTATGTAAAAGAGAAACGGAAAAAATACCAAGTATGGTAAAACTAAATGTAGGAATTCAAGGGAATGCTCGAAGTCAATAAGAAAGTTAGTGAGGGTTAGTCTGTAGTTTCTAACCATCTCTCTCCAAAGTACGTGTTGGGGGATTCGCGACCGTGCTTGGGGGGTTCGAGAGGCCGAAGTAGAATAATACTTCTTCGTTCAATAGTAGGGGCTTTGCCTCTATTACCCTCTTACACTCCTTCATCGCTATGGCTACGCTCTTTGCCCAGCCCTCGAATGCTACATTGGGGGGCCTTACCCTTATCAGAGTTTTTTTCTTGCCATGCTCAATCGACTTCATCGGGACCCGTCATATACAGAAACTTGCGCTTTCAAGTTTTTCCCAGAGAAGTCGAAGGGGAATTAATCATCCTCATGAATCTCTTCGAGGATATGTAGTAGAAATCGCCCTTTGGAGACGAGCGGGATAAACGGGAGATCTGGAACAGACGGGTAAAGTTATTCATAGAGGCTTCTTGTCCCGTCGTCTTCATCAACATAATGAATACATTTATCAGGGCCATCCCGTTGGGCAAGATTTGTGAAGGGGTCAAATTCAAGTAATTGAGGATGTCCCTCATCTCTCGAAGGATAGGGAATCGCAGGCCCCCCGCCACTATAGCATCTCGGTACACTGTCATCCATTCCTCGGGGGGATCATTGACTCGCTCATTTGTACTCGCGGTACGGGCCATTACACAGTTAGACCAAGACACTCCACGCATCAGTTTCTCAAATTCCTCGATTGTTAGCGTGCTCGAGATTTCTGTGGGGTCTTTTCTGTCCTTCTCTTGTGTGGCAGCCTCCTTGTCTTTCCTTCTTTTTCGCGGAGGCTCATCTTCTGCCCGTCGGTCGGATGGGCCCTCCTCGTTAAGGTTCATCGCCACCGTCACTGTGTGATCTTGTGGCCTTACTGTAGAATTGGTTACAGGGAGAACCCTTTCTCCCTGTTGCATTATCAATAGGGCATTGTCACATTGCTCAAAGAGTCCTACAATGTTAGTAGGTGGACGCTCGTGCATCCCTTGCAATGCCGCATCTAACTCTTCATCTCCATCTATTCCACTGGTAATAGATACAGGGATCGCCACCGGGATCTTGTCTCCGTCGTGTATCGCCAATCTCGCCGGAATTGCTTCCGGTATACTATCTCGTTGAGGAGTTGTGTAAGGAGACATTTCTTCAATTTTCTATGCCATATTGCTTATTGCAGAGTTATGGGAAGAGTCTGTAATGGCCATTAAACCTGGTGTTTGGTTTATGAGAAGTTCTAAAGAAGGAACTGAATCTAGAAATCTAAGGGTTATGAGGTTAACAGTCACTCTTGAAGATTAAAAGACGATTCTCTCAAGTCTAAAACCTATTGTTAGCAAGAAGAATGCAGAAGGACTGATTACCTTAGTCTGAAACTTGAAGTTTTCGCCCGAAAAAGCAAGAACTTGCAGAGAAGTTGAGTGCCTAAATTGCTTGAGTGCGTAAAAAATGGAGAGGATCAACAAAATCCCTATTTATATGGTACGGGATATGCATAAATTCAAAGTGCAATCATTTTCCGCCTTGGTAACCGTGATACTTTTGGTAACCACCTCACGTCGCCCAAGTCTCACGCGCCCACGCCTCCACTCTGCATTTAATGCGAATGCAGAAAGTATATGCGAGAGAAGACAACATTTAATGCAGCATCAGCTATGTCCGTTGCAGAAACACTCGCTTTGATTTACAGTGGGAAAGTCTGGACCTTTCCTATTCTGCACAGAAACGCTCGAAAATATTTGAAATTCCCCAGTATGCTCGGGCTATACTGTGGAATTTAGGGGGCAAATGATGGACCCCAAAATACGCCTGTATTTACACCGTCCACATGACATGATCGCAGAACACTCCCTGCATGACCCAGTGACAGTCCTACTAGAACGCTCGTATAGTTGAGGTTCGAGGCTCGCACCCAACCTCAACCTTCGCAGCTCACCTTCCCAGAAGGGTCACCCCTGATAAAACCTCGCTGAGCCTCTAGCGCTCGCAGGCTCAATGCTTCATCACCCTTGCGAGGAGCCCCTCCCCGAGCGTCCCTACGCTCGGTCCCTGGCATACGAGCATCTCATCGCTGGGGAGAAAAATCCCTTAACTGCCGCCGACACAACAGCTGGGCATAACTGCCTAAAAGGTGATAATGACGCACGCACGTAACTTTCAAGCCCTCACGCTCTGCCACGTGTCTAGGGCAACATTCTTTTCAGGACCACATGGGTAATATTGCTAAATACCCCTTGCCCTCAACCTATAAATAGAGAAACTTCACTGCACTTTCCTCAAGCAATCTTCACCTATCACACAGTTTTCTTTCTTCACAAGAAACACATACACTGAACTGGAAAACCTTATTGCCGCACATTTTCAAGCTCCACATAGCTTCACCTTCTTCCTCGGTGTTACCCTAGTTGGTAGAATCCAAGCTCAACGGGAACCTAGTTCCTGAGGCTCAAACGCCTGTGATGGTCTTTCCCTTCACATAAATAGAAAGTGTTTGGTGTTAACTCTTCCTTTACCATTTCCAACAGCATCATTTTTGGCGCCGTCTGTGGGAAACCACTGCACTCAGCCTCCATTTTCATTAGCTAGTAGAACAGTAACACCTAGCTTTCTCAACTCTTATTTTTCAGTTCAGTTCATCTTTCTTTTGATTGTGCTTCGTACGAACATAAAAAATGGTTACTACACATTCCGGGACCGCAGATAACAGAGGGACACTCCCTCCACTCAAGAGGAGGTTTCTGGAGGTACAACCATTGCCGCAGCCACCACCACCGCGGTGGAGGGCGCAAATCTTATTGTGGATCTGGCAAACACAACCAACATAGCCAACCTGAGCCTTCCACCAGCACCTCCCTCCGCTCCTACAAATGCAGTGGGCATCTCTAATGCTGCAGGAGCCGCGAGCGCTGGAGATTTCGCCATGATGCTGCTGCCACAAGGCATCACATTCATGCAACCTGGAGTAATGCAGGGATACACTCCAGGAGTCATGCCGAGCATGATGTCTGGCTTAATGCCCAACATGCTGCCGACCGTTCAACCTTATCACGCGGGAAATCTGCACCGTCCAATGACACTGCCCCGCGAGATCCAAGGGGTAAAAATGAACCAAATGACGAGCCAACAACTTATGGCGATCTATGCCAAATATGAGGCTCAAGCTACTCAGAACGCTTGGAAGCATTTCTCCACAACTTACTTCCCGACGGGAGCGAAAAATGCAGAAGCTCCGCCACTGGGAAGATTGAGGGCACACCCTGTCGAAGTAGTACAGAATGCCTAACCAGCACAACCCCCAGTTCTCCCTCTTTCTCTGAGAGATAATATGCCTCCGAGGGTAGATCAACAGCCCCTTCCACCACCACCACTGTTGAATGTGGTGGAACCTCAAGACAGAAGAAGAGGAGGTAGCGAGGTGGAAGAAGTCCAATCCAGGGTTTCGAGAAGAGAAAACCCGAGAAACGAAGTCAATCCCCAGCTCATCAATGTTCAAAACCAGCTAGAAGACCTTCAGAACATGGGAGAGCACCCAAGTCCCCCACGTGGGGGGACGAGGGGTCCAGGGCCAGAGACGCTCGTGTGCAAACTAAGGCGATAGAGGAGGGATGCCCGACGATTACGGGGAGTATGACAAGTACAGGGGGAGTACGGACAGTTAGCAGAGACCTCACCCCTCATTCATGAAGTGCTCATGACACGAGCGGGGAATGCCAAGATCCCCACGTCCATCAATAGGTATGATGGAACCACTGACCCCCGCTGAATATTTGAACCACTTTGTACACCTGATGTATCTCTACGAGCATCCTCTGCACTACGGGGCGAAGTTTTTTGTTACATCCCTCGAGGGAATGGCCCAGGAATGGTATAAGAAACTCCCTCGCGCTCAATCCGAGGGTACAGGGACCTGACTAATGCCTTCCACAGTCACTTCAACTCCATGAAGGCCCCAGCCCCCGACGCAACTATGCTCTACAACTTAGTGCAAGGATCCACCGAAACCCTCAGATCCTTTATAGGGACGTTCAACAAAGAAATCCTGTTGGTGGAGCGACCATCGATGGTCTTCATTAGATATGTACTTTTCCAGTCCATCAATATGAAGAATCATGTAAGCAAGGAATTCGTTGAGCAGGTGGCAAAGAGGAAGCCACAGACCTTGCTTGAATTAAGGGAAATCGCTGATTCCCACTTTACTCTCGAGGACATGTACCAGGCTCAGGAGCGTGCATTGGCAAACCCCTCTCCAATGGTAAGGGCCCTAGAGAGGGGCGAGCCAAATAAAAACAATCGTCGCCGCAGTCCACCCCACACCAAGAAGAACTCATCATCACCGCGGAGGTCTGAGCACGAGCGCATCCTTCTCAACCGGCCAATTGCAGAGGTATATTCGCTGGCAGATAGGAAACTCTTCAAGAGGCCGCCCAAAATGAGAGAGACCGAGGCTCAGAAATGCTCAGGAAAGTACTGTGCTTTTCACAAGCAGAAGGGTCATGACAACAACGACTATCGTCAACTTGAGACGGAAATTCAGAGGCTCATCGCCGGGGGGCAAGAGTTCGTGAGGGTCCTTGAACGGTTCGACGAATGCTGCAATGAGCGAACGCATGATGGCAGAAGAAGCCACTCACATTCAAGGAGCCTTCCTCGCCATCAGCCCGATGGAAGCAGCCGAGGAAAATAGAAGACTATGGAGCTGGAGAATCAGCCTTATGCGGTCATTCATATAATCATCGGCGGACCCTCAGGGGAGACTGTAACGCCTCCCATCGAAGATTTGTATGCAGTTACGATCAGAAATCCCAACGGCTCCAAACTGTTTACTTCGTAGAGGCCGACCAGCGCTCAAACGATAACTACATTGTAGGTTTCACAGACAAAGTCCTTGAACATATTGTAACACCTCATGGGGCCAGCGAAACTTCTGACTGCCCCATGGTGGTTAGTTTAGACATGCATAATTATGTTGTAAAAAAGGTCTTGGTTGATAGTGGAA
>JBBMKE010423930.1:0-10753 GCA_037834125.1 Lippia alba | reverse complement strand
AATATTATAAATCAAAAGAGACAAAATACAATTACAATGAGGGGAATTGCTCCCGAGTGAAGAGCCAAAAATATCGCCTAGCTAGCCAAAAATAAGAATCTATGCTGGAAATGCTAGTCTAAGCGAACATCAAAAAGCTGCACCAAAACAAAACAAAGAAGACGTCCAGATTTGATGAAGTGAGCTGCTGGAACTTCTCCAAACCATCAGATTTTGGGCCAAAAAGTAATACGTATGCTGTTGGGAGCTACTCTGGAACTTCTCCAAACAATCAGATTTTGGGCCAAAAAGTAATAGCTTATTTTCCCAGGAGCAATAGCTAGCGAAGGTCTCAGAGTAGGGAGGTAGTAGACTGAGTCGTGCACCAATATACAGCTAAATGTGGGTGGGCATATGAGGAGAAGAGTTCAGACCTCATAAATCATGGAAATCAAGGAAGAACTAACTTCACGTCTTGGATGATCGACTCTCTCTTCCTCTTTTGCAGAAGCACGCCTTTGACCATGTCCCAAGTGACAGGCATAAATAATGGAACAGACAATCCTCAAAATGGGAATTCAATATAGATATCAGAAAAGCAATACAGGTAGTGATTTCAATTTTTGGAGTTAATAACATTTTACCCCCATGATTTTGAAAATTGACAAATTATCCCTAAAAGATAACAATTCCTAATGAAACATCTTATATTTAAAAAAAAAAGGTTCACTGCCTCCCGCGTCTTTTATTAAATGATTTTAGCTTTAAAAAGATGAAAATACCCATTCATATATTGCCCTTAATCAACGCATGAACAAGCTGAAACCTTAATTAAAATTTTTGGTATTTCCCTCTCAAACACAAACCCTTCTTCTTCAATGGATTCTTGGTAGGATTTGAGACATTGGCAAAAACGTTTGGATTCCTACGATTTCAACAAAACAAGAAGCTCACAAGAATCTCGTAAGGGTTGATTGGTCACGGTATGTAACAGATTTTAAAGGGTTTGTGTTTATTTTCCCTAAGTGTTTGCATGTTGTTCATAGGTGTTATTATCTTCAATTTGTGACCTGTTGTTGTTGAAATTTCATGTAAAGATTATAAAATTTTGTGATTATTGAGCTGCTATAGTGAAATTTTGGACTTATTCAGTTGATACACTTAGTGTTGTAAAATGGTGGGTTCTATGGGTATACTTTGGTCCCTAAAAGAATGCTAAAAGGGTTTGGTGTTTCAATGTTTGTTGTCTCTTTACTGTGAGACATGGGCTTGTCCATTTGTTATTTTTTATCAGCCTATACATGTGGTCAATGTTTGATATTGTGAGGGCTTTCATTGTGGTGCTGGTTTTTTACAATAAACTACTGTGTCTCATGTATTTTTTGTTGTAATAGTAGATGGTTGAGATACACATGTGGATTGGGGGCAGATTTGAATAAAATCCAGCTAGGAGTTATGTTAGTGGAAGATTATTTAAGAAATCTGGTGTTAAGTTGGAGGAACTAAACCTGACTAAGTTGTATGATGTGTACGAAGAAGGGGGTGGTGCTCGTAGCTCAGTTCATTTCTACTGGCAAATGACAGACCACTCATTAGAGGAGGGATTGAGGAAGCTGATGCACTATAGGTATACTGATTGGGGGATAAGTGATAGTGATAATCCTCTGATGTTCTACACTCAAGTTATAGACATTAATTGGTTTACATTCAACACTCAAGCGGATGTTCTTGAAAAGGAATCACAGTCAAATGTGCAGATTGAAAAGGATAAAACCATGGATGAACTAATCAATTGTATAGACTTCACAATCAACAATACAGAGCTGGAAAGGAGTTCAACAGATAGTTGATGATGAAACAGAGGACTTTAGTAGGTTCAGTTGTGGTGTCATGCCTACTACTGTCAATGAAGATGGGCTACCTAAAGAAACACAAAAAAAGTCACAAAAGAGGAAAACAATGCAAAAAACAAGAAATACCAAGAACAATAAACAAAAGACAAGTATGGTTGCAACTACTTCTAGTTTATTACGTCATAGTTGTGTTGTCAAATATGCACTAAAGTTTGTATTTTTCACAAGGAGAACTACAAAACAAATTTGGAGTAGGCACTGGAGCCCAAGTTGGCATTCAAAACTCAACTATGGTAAACACCAATGCATTACTAAAATTACAGTGCAATATTTTTACTTTAAAACAAACTAATTCAAAGATATTCATTAGGGTCAACAAGCAGCCCTTGTGAGAAGGTGCACAACACATGCAAGAAAACACTCTTCAAGACCAACAAATGCAGGGAGACAATCTGCAGCTGGAAACTGATGTTCAAATGTGTAGTTATGGTGTTTTTTTTTGGGTGAAACTGATGATCAATGTTATGTATATTTAGGCCATACGGACTTGGTTTTTGTCAAACTTTTTATGGCTTTTTTTTTGTGACAGTGTTGCTCAAGCTTATGTATATTTTTGGATGGAATGTGTAGTTGTGACAAACACTTGGGTGTGGAATTATGTAATTATTATCACTACACAGTGGTATATATTTTGGATGAATGAATGCATATCTATTTATGGTTTTTGGCCTCTTCTAATGTGGATGTGGAACTTGTATCATTTCCTTTCCTTTACCTTGTGATATAAATTACGAAAAATGCATCAATAATACCAGATATGCTCTATAAGTTTGTTTACACAATCCATATAATGCATCATTTTATTGGGTATGAAATGGAATGAGAATCTTGCATCATTCACTGCATTTGGTTAAAATACAAAAACATTCATTGATTCAAGAGGGAAATTGTTACAAGAGAGGTTACACAAACTACCAAATATTACACTAACACCCCTTCACCATAACAACTTACACATCTTACAATTTCATCCAAAACATCACCATCATTGTGAAGAAAACAACAATGAATACCCAGGAAACATGTATGAAAGCCCCATTTGTTTCATTCCTTGGTGAGCCAAGGACCATTGACACTCTTGAAGCCACCTCACCAAGGTCTCCACTTTCAATTTGTTGTTCTTTGACATTTGATTGGTCAAAGCCCTCATTCCCTCGATCAATTTCAATTGGGAATCCTCTAAAGCCCAAGGTAGCTTTAACTGGAGTGCACCAACGAAAAAACTTGCATTGTAAATTCTTATTAGGGCAACGAATTGAGCTATCCCTTTGAAGATTTTTCTTTAGATTCAACCATTTTAATCTCACACGTTGATAGGCATTTGCATTAAGGTGTGCTACCGTACCTCAAATCAATGAACCGAGCATTTTTGGGCTTGCGATTGGTGGAAGAAGACCTCATTTACAAAACCTACACCTCCAAGTTTCAAGCTGAACAAAAATGGCGACCAACTAATGAGAAGAAAGAAAGAAAGAAGGCAAACACATTATTAATTTACCCCAGTATCTTCTTTTCTGTTCTTGAAGAATTCACTATTCCACATGATTAGTTCATCTTCCATTCTTAAATTTTCATACGATATTTGCCTTTCTGGAAATGGATCACACGAGAGAGAAAGATATGAAAAGGATGGAGGAGGCCTTCACAAAAGCAAGCAAGAACCAAGGTATTGTTCTGTTTTCACAACCCATTTTACCCATTCGTGTTTTCAACTTATTTTTTCACATGCCGTTCAATTCAATTCATTTTTCTCATTTTTTCACATCCTTGTTACATCCCATTCATGTTTATGTTTGAAAATTTTCTTCTTTTTCCATGTCCCAGTTCATTCAGTTTATTCTTGTTTGTTTTCTTGTATTCAGGCTATATTACTCACATAACTTGCTTGAAGAAAGCCTTCATGTTTTTGGGATTGAATTCCACCCTATTCAAAATGGAATCAATGCTTGAGGAAGCCAATGGAGCTATGAAGCTCCATGACTTCTTCATGGCTACGGAAAAGATCAGCATTTCCAAAACAAGAATTGCCAAGTAAGTTCTTGTCTTGTGTTGTTTCCTTGGACATATATTGGCTGTTTTCTGGTTCCCTGTTCTTTCATGTTTTGTGTTGTCCGTTTCACCATTGATTGGTCTATCGGCAAAGATTGAATTTCCTTTGGCTTAACGTGTATTTTCCTGTTTTTGAAATATGAACAAAGCTCACTAGCTAGAAAGCTTACGATGTTTGAATGCTTAACTCATGTTAGATGGTTTAAAATGAATGACTCCCCTATTTATAAGGTTTTATTTGAAAAATGCACGACAACGACTTATTTGATTAAGGATGGATATTAACCTTTTACATTGTTCTACAGCTCTAACATATTTTATAAAGAATACGGTATACACATTTAACACTTTTCTGGAATACTTTTAGAAAGTTCTAATGAATCTTGTTAACAAATAGTACAAATATAAAATGAATCTAGACATATTCGAACTTCAAGTACTTTTAAGGTGCAAAATGAGTTTCAATATGCTACCAACTTAGTTGATCGGTACATTCTCCCCCCACCTAATTCAAAAACACCCTTATCGTCTCGAAGGTTTGTAGTAGTTGCTTTTGAAAAAAGCCACAAGTCTTCTTTTGGTTCCCACGTTTCCGCTTGGTTGCACACCTTGTCGGCCAACGTGTTTGAAAATTGTCAGAACTAAATGCAACTGAAATTGTGAGAACTAAGTACAACTGAACTTGAGGGGAGGTACTGCACTCTGGGCCCTTGAGCCTGGACATGCACCTGTGCACCAAATCATTAATTTGTCCATTCTGTCGGGATATGTTGAGTCTGGGAATCATTTCACTGATATGAGTTATGTTAGTACATTTTTTTCTATATGTTTCCATCCAGAATACTCCTATCAACCTTGGGTATCAATGGCGGAGTCAGAAATTTATTTTAGGGGGTCGATCAAAGTATAATGCTAAAAAAATTCATAATTTTAGTTGTGGTTTCAATTATTAATAATTTACTATATTGACCCTCACTAGTATTAATTTTAACTTTGGTGAGAGAGGTCAATAATAAAGAATTGATCTCATAAAATTACATATACATAATCTATATATCTATAAAATAATTTTTTTAGGGGGTCAATTGTACTCCTCATCAACGAGTGGCTACTGCTAGGTACATCATATTGTCATGGGAAAACAGAGTCAAAAGTAACGAAAAATTAAAAAAATTTCGTTAAGAAGACCGATAACTTGCAATTTTTACTCTAAAATGATAGGGGTTTTTAGGAACTTACTACTAATTAGTCTTTCTTACAATGTTCAAATTGCCTATTGAACATCCTTCAAACGGTAATGAATCCACGCTCCTTGAATAATTTTTTCTTCTTCTTCGAGACTGCAACGTAGAAGTCCTCTAAAATGTATCAATACTTGGTCACCATCAAATCAGGGAGGATGCTAGTATTTTGATTTGTTTAAAGGCTGGGTCTATTCAAGAACTCTGCTCTTTCCTTTTTCTCTAAAACAGAGAAGATAACACTTCACAAATTTCGGTTTAAAAAATAATAGATTTTTTTTCCCTTTTATATTCTCAAGCAACAAAGAAAGAAATCAGTTCTAGAATTGTGGCTTCTTGTTTAATTAAATATCTTCTCAAGAAGCTTATGCCAACCATTTTGGATATTATCACTTTATTTGTTTAGTTTATTTCATAAATAAATAAACTAATTAATATCTTATCCTAAAAACTTTCGAATATTATCTTCTATTTATTTATTATTCAAATAAATAATTTAAGAAATTATCCTTTATTAATTTATTTCATAAATAAATAAACTAGGATATTATCTTCTATTTATTTATTTCAAATAAATAAACTAATATTGTATTCTAATTAACAGTTAGTTCATATTAATTATTTATTGGACTTTTATTCTAAATTAGGCTTAATAATTAATTTTTAATTCATTAACATCTAAAAGTAATTAAATCAATCTAATTAATTAAAAAATTGCACACATGTGGCACATACCGCACGCTCCACACGTGCCACGGATGTGTGGGTCCCATCTTAAACTTGCCTATCCCGCCGAGCTCTGTAGACAGAGAGGCGGTGCAAATTTGGGAAAAGTGATCTAAGTATCTAACAAATTATTCTAGCTAGCATGAAATTCTTACTCTTTTTACTACAACAGGAGGTTTAATTAGAAATTGGCACGGGGTTGGATTATTGATTTCTCCATTAGTTTATGTAATAGTATTCTGTTAGAATGGCAGAGTTGTTGGGACTAAATGAGAAATTCAAGATCCCATGAATACATTCCCCGGAAAGAATCGAAATTGAGTCGGAGTCTGTTATTCGTTTTATTAAAGATGATGTAGTTTTTCACCCTTTAAATTTTATCGTTGTCGACTATCGTACTCTTTTCAATAAGTTTTAACAATACCGTTTCCACCACATTCATAGAGATGCCAACTCTTGAGTGGATTTCTTAGCTAAAATTGGTCACCAAATGTTGAGTCAGATAGAACAACAACAATAATAATAATATTGGCTTCTGGTGATGAGAATAAAATGAATGCTTTTGCAGTTTTGCTCTTCATATTCGAGATTAGGACCTTAAAGTTTATTGGGGTTGGTACATTATCTATTCCAAATTTCCTCCTTAAATTTTCCATTGTAAATAATATTTTTGACTTAATTTGAGAGATTCGTTCCTAACGATATAAAAGCATTACACCTGGAAAATGTAACCCCGCCATTTTCATGGGATAAATATTTTAACTAAGTCTTACGTTTTCGATATATCATAAAAAAAATTAGGTTTGATGTTGAAAATGGAGGATAAAAGCTAATCAGTGGTTTTATCTATTCTTTGTTCTACTTCTCATAAGTATTAATAATATTTGGGGCTGCATATATTTGATTCTATACATGGTACTGTTAAATCATAAAGATACAGAACATAAGGGAGAAAGTGATCAATTGTTTCATTATTTTTCTATGAATTCAACCCTAGCATACAATCGGCTTAATACTAGATTAGGCACTTAATCTCAGGGATTAGATCCCGTAACACAAGGAAACAAAATCCTTCCTAAATTAGATAGTCAACACTCCCCCTCAAGTTGGGTCGTGGGGATGCCCGACGCCTAACTTGTGCAAAGTATCATGAAACACTTGGCCTGTAACAGCTTTCGTGAGAATGTCAGCCAATTGATCCTCTGATCGCACGAACGGAAGTGAAATAATTCCCCCTTCTAACTTTTCTTTGATAAAGTGTCTATCAATCTCCACATGCTTCGTCCTGTCATGTTGGACTGGGTTTTCGGATATATGGACCGCCGCTTTGTTATCACATTTTAGGGAACAGGATCCCGTTGGTGGGAAACCCAACTCAGTCATCAGTTTTCTTAACCACAATAACTCTTAAATCCCTTTAGCAATCCCTCTGAATTCTGCTTCAGCACTCGAAAGTGCCACAACCTTCTATTTTTTACTCCTCCAAGTTACTAGGTTTCCTCCCACAAAGGTGAAGTAGCCTGAAGTCGACCTTCTATCTGATGGACTTCCCGCCCAATTTGCGTCCGTATAGGCCTCGATCTGAAGGTGACCATTTTTCTTAAAGAGAATTCCGGTGTCCGGATGTCCCTTTAAGTACCTCAAAATCCTGAGTGCTGCATCCATGTGGTGTCTCTGGGGGTTATGCATAAACTGACTCACTACTCCCACAGCATATGCGACATCTGGCCTGGTATGTGAGAGGTATATGAGTTTCCTGACCAAGTGTTGGTATCTTCCACAGTCAGCTGGTTCCACCCCTTCAACGATTCTCAGTCCGTGATTGCTCGCCATAGGTGTATCACTAGGCTTACAATCCACCATTCCTGTTTCTGCTAGCAAGTCGAGAATATACTTCCTCTGTGACAGATAAATTCTCTTGTTCGACCGCATCACTTCGATTCCAAGGAAATACTTCAAGTTTTCCAAGTCTTTCATCTCAAATTCCCCAAACAAGCTCTTTCGAAGATTCCCTATTTCTTCCATATCATCCCCTGTGATTACCATGCCATCAACATATATAATTAGACATGTAATCTTTTCGCCACTTCTCAAAAACATCTGATTTATTTTTAAAAAAATAAATCCAACTCATTCGTGTGCAATCATCAATGAAAGAGACAAAATAATGAAAACCTCCCCCTCCAGTGATTGGAGCCGGACCCCACACATCAGAGTGAATCAAAGAAAAGGGAATATCAACCTGAGTATTATTCAAAAGAAATTACTGTTTATGGCTTTTTGACAGTCCACAAGTATCACAAGACAAATGAGTACTAGAAAACTTAGGGAATGATTTTTTTAAATAACCATCAGAGGGATGCCCTAAGCGTCGATGCCACAGCCAACTCTGTCTATCATCGGTCCTTGAGCCATTAATGTCCGCCCCCAGTGGTAACTTCATCAATAAAGTAGAGGCCCCCTCGTTCAGTGCCACGCCCAATTATCTTCCTCGAATGGATATCCTGCAGAATACAAAATGAGGGATACATCAGAACAGTGCAATTCAACTCCTTAGTAACATGATTGATAGACAATAGTTTATTTGATAGTGACGGAACCAGTAAACAATTTGAAAGTTTCAAAGACGGAGTAAGTTCTACCACACCCCCGCCCTTAACCGGAACAATTTCCCCACTAGCAGTTTGAACAGTTTCTTTTCTCGGAGTTTGACCAACAATTATATCAGAGGGATCATACGTAACAGTATCAGTAACCCCACAGTCAAAAATCCATTGTGGGTTTTTAATATTGCAAGGATCACAAGTGTCAAGAATATTAAGTGAGGGGCAAAGGGGGAATTTTGCCCCCATTTGCCCTATACCTGACACAGAAAATGTGGATGCCCTTTCTCCACCGCCATTTCCTTCATTCCCTTGAGAGCCACCGCCGCTGCTTGTGGCTGGTCACTGTCTCCGGCCAATACCAGCCGCGACCACCGCCATTTCTCCAGGATTATCGCCGGCGACGGGCCCGCTGACCGCCGCCACAGTGCCGCTGCTCTTTCCACGATCGTTCTCCGGAACTTTCTTTCGCTGCTCCCACCAATCCGGGTATCCAATTAATTCAAAGCACCCCTTGATTAGGTGACCCTTCTTGCCACAGTGATCACATTCGAGTTCAGATTTGTCCCGATACGCAGTCGCCGGTGAGTTCTTTGGAGGTTCCGGACGGCGCGTGGGTTTGTGAGGTCCCTGTTTGACCCTCGTTCCTTGTCCCTGAATCGTCATCCCCATACCGATTCCCGATGATGGGTTCGCCTCGATGGAGGCTGCCGATGGGCCAAGAATGGCTTTCCGGGCGGCTTCCCGGCGGACGATGGCGTACGCGCCATCAACTGAGGGAAGATTGCTCTCCTTCAAGATGTCTCTGGTGATAGCTTCAAAATCGGGGTTTAGGCCGGAGAGAAATTTGAACAACCTGTGTTCATCTTGAATTTGGTTGAATTTTGTAATATCAGTGGGGAACTCCATCGGATTAGGCCTCCTTCTATCAATCTCCGCCCAGATGCTTTTGCATATGCTAAAGTACTCTTCCAGGGACATATGCTCTTGCCGGATTCGATCCGCTTTTGTCATGAGGTCAAAGATTTGAAGGATGTCCTCCCCGGATTGATAGGTTGTAGACAGCCCTTTCCACAGATCTCGTGTTGTGGGGTAATGGATGAATTGTGATACCAGATTTGGTTCGATTGCTTGGGTGATCCAACTGAATACTTGGAGATCCCTTTGCTTCCAAGTTTGATATGCTTCGTCTTTTTCGGTTGGTGGTGCAGGATGGCCGGTTAGGTGGCTGAGCCGTCCGCGCGCCCCGATTGCAATTTCGAGCATTCGTGCCCATAAGGTATAATTGTTATTGTTTAATTTGATGTCTATTGTGACTTGACTGTCGGAACTGGATTTTTGGGGTTGTGGTTTGTGTTGCTGCAGTAATTTGGCGATCTGTTCAGATAAGATCGCTGCTGCGTCGGACAACGCTGGGGACGAGGTTTCGTCGTCGGTTCCCATCGTTGCGATTTGGGCAGATGATGATGCCGATTACGAACGGTTAGAATCGTATGGCTCTGATGCCATGTTAAATCATAAAAATACAGAACATAAGGGAGAGAGTGATCAATTGTTTCATTATTTTTCAATGAATTCAACCCTAGCATACAATCGGTTTAATACTAGATTAGGCACTTAATCTCAGGGATTAGATCCCACAACACAAGGAAACAAAATCCTTCCTAAATTAGATAGTCAACAGGCACATCGATATTTATTCTAATTTACCTAACATGATGTTAGAACAAAATTAAAAAGGTCAATAGTGAAGAGCTCAACTTAGAGGAGCTCAAGCTGAATTGATAAAATTTAAGGAACTCAACTACTTAGATGTTGTTTACTTTTATTTAATCTAACAGATGAAATTAATTAATTCCTAAAATCCGTCATTTACTTTTCATGTTGATTTTTCTGCCAAAATCTCTTCGGCCCGTAAGATAGAGCAGTTTTTGTAGTTTTTGTGAGTTTTCTCAAACATGGCAAAATGCCGTGTTTGAGAAATCGTGATTTTTATCGGCATGACGTATTTACTTTTTTATCCAAATCTTCAATTTATTTATAAATTTCTATCATTATTATTATTATTATTATTATTATTTGAAGAATTTTGATTATCTCACATACGTCTGTGAGATTTTTTTTACAGACAATTAATTATCTTTTTCTTTTTCACAAAAAATTGGTTATCATCTTTTATAAATAGTGATTTATATAGAGTAGAACTCTAATTATTTAATATTATCATATAGACCCCAATTAA
>JBBMKE010423910.1:0-10754 GCA_037834125.1 Lippia alba | reverse complement strand
ATTCAACTAGTAATATTATCAAAAGGAAATCACATAATGCCGCAACTTTCCGACTATTATCCCGTAATTGCTTTCAATAGGTAACATATTTCCCATCCAAACAAAAGCACATTCAACTCATCGAATCAAAACGAGACACAAACGAACGTAAAAATTAACAATAAGCTAAGAGTTGGTACCTGTTAAGAAGATTCGGGGGATGAAGCCGTCAGCGGCGGTGGTAGACGGCGGCGGAGGTGGCGGAAGAGGGCTTTAAGGCGGTGGAAGCAGCTAGGTTTCGCGAAGAGGGTGGAAGAGGGGTTTATGCCTTATGTTGCTAGAAGCGGTTCAATTTGATGTCCAATTTCAGTTTACAAAAAAGTTGCTTCCTGGTCCTTTGTACTTTCGAATATTTCACTTTGGTCCCTTATCTTCTTGAATTTACCTAAATATTGCCGAAAACTTTTAAGTCATCAGAATCATCATTGTTTAGGGAGTATTTGCAAATTTTAAAAATTAACGTTTATTTGATACTAAAAAATCAACTTGGTTGAATGAGGTAGAATTCAAAAATACCACAAATCATACATTTGCATTCTATTATATTACTTTTTAAAATTAATTAAAATTTTATCTAGATAATATTATTTTATCAAAATATTAATATCTTTAAGGTAATAAGTTTTTTTTTCATGGCAAAGAAGGTTAAGACTTAAAGACTGTGATTTGGTGGGAAAAAAAACAAGAAAAAAAAATTAAATGCCCAAGAAAAACGAGGCAACTATAGATTTTTTTTTAAATGAGATTAGAAAGGAAAAAAAAAAAGAATAGCAAGGCGGTTCCAAATCCTTGTGCCACAAGAAATGAATTGGAAAAAAGAATTATTGCAGTGAAAGCCCAAAAAAAGTTCATTTTTAATTTACAAATTGAACTGTTAAAAAGTTACAAAAAAAATAAAATTTGAACTATAAAAATTTCATTTTTAAATTTTGTTTAGAAGAATATTATTTATATTTTTTTATTTAAAATATAATATATACTCTATTATTAAAAGCAAAAAAAGTAAAGGTGATCTCTTGGATTTATTCTTTAATTTTATTTATTTAATTTTTTTCTCCATTATATGTGAAACATGTTTATTGATCTATTATTCTTACTTTTCTTTCATCTCACTTTTATTTTTATTTTTTTATTTATATTTTAATTATTTTATATTAATATACAATTATTAGATTTATATTAATATAATAATATTTTTTTCACAAGCGTGTAGAATTACTAGTATGAATTAATTTATGAGAGATTTTTTGAAAATATATGTACTTTTTTTTTGTTCAAAGAAAATGTATATACTTAATAGTAACTAAAATCATTTTCAATTTAATTGGGCTCAGCCAACCAAATTAGGACGAGCAAGATTAATTGTTTTAATAATGGCGCAGCCCAACTAATCCTATCCTAATTAGATATTAATTGCTAATGGCGTGCGTATATAATGAAAGGATTCAATAAGATTATTCTCAACGACATTCTTCAAAGTCTTCTTCTCCAAGTCTCAATTCCAGGAGAATTCAGAGCAGGGTAAATAATTCCAGTTCTGATCGGCGATATCTTCTTTGATTCTTCCAGTTGCTGCTTGATTTCTCCAGACAAGGTGATATCATATCCAATTTTGGCATATTTCGTCTGTTTTTGTTTCTGTTCGGTTCGATTTGATTCTTGTTTTCTGTTTGATTGAGGAGAAGGGGGAAGATTTTCATTGTTAAATTGAACCAAAGGATTAGGATATAAGTATGAGGAGTTTTGATTTGTAGTTAGAGAAGGGAAATTTGTGGGATAGGTCTTTATAAATTCACAGAGGACACCATCAATTCAATTCAATCTAGTATTGGCCAGAAACCATCTGCTAGATAAAAGATTCCGCTTGTTTGGTCGAAAATCGAAGCTTTCAATTGTTTATCTGTCTTGCAATGGTTGATTTGAAGGCGTGTGTTTCCAACAAATTGATGTCTTTTTTGGGGGCAGATGACGATGATGGTGTGGCTCCTGTTGCTCCATTGCGGGGAAAGGAGGAAGCGGCCAGAAGCAAGAAGTTTAGGAAAAGAAGTGAAAACGAAGATGACTTGGATTATGAGAACGTAAAAATTGGAGCCCGAGAAAGAAGAGTGAGGGGCAGGAGTGCCAATGATGATTCTGAGTCGGAAGAAGAAAGGTTGCGTGATCAGAGAGAAAGGGAGGAGTTGGAGCGTCGTATCAGAGAACGTGATGCAGCATCAACCAGGAAGATGACTGATAAAAAGTTATTGAACAAGGAAGAAGAAGAGGCAATTCAGAGATCTGTTGGCATAGAGAAATTAAGGGAAGTGTCACGGCAGGAGTATTTGAAGAAAAGGGAGGAAAAGAAATTAGATGAGCTTCGAGATGACATTGAGGATGAGAAATATTTATATGAAGGTGTCCTCAATCCGACTGAAACTGAGTGCCGTGAGTTGAGATATAAGAAAGAAATATATGAGCTTCTCAAGAGGAGGACAGAAGAGTTTGATGCAGTTGAGTATAGGATGCCTGAAGCATATGATGACGAAGGTGGCATTGATCAAGAAAAGAGATTTTCTGTCGCAATGCAGCGTTATAGGGATCCTGCTGCGGAAGAGAAGATGAGCACTTTCACCGAACAAGAAGCCTGGGAGCAGCATCAGATTGACAAAGCAACTCTGAAGTTTGGATCTAAGGATAAAAAGCAAAAGCGTGATGGTTATGAGTTTGTCTTTGAAGACCAAATGGAGTTTATAAAGGCTTCAGTTATGGATGAAGTTAATGTTGACCAATACTTATCCGTGCAGTCTCGAGAGGGATCTGCTGCAAAGACAGCACTAGAAAAACTTCAAAGTGACAGGAATACTCTGCCTATATACCCGTACAGGGATGAGTTGCTCCAAGCTGTTGAAGATCATCAGATTCTTATTATTGTTGGAGAGACGGGTTCTGGTAAAACTACCCAAATACCTCAGTACCTTCACGAGGCAGGGTACACGACGCGTGGAAAGATCGCATGTACCCAGCCGCGGCGTGTTGCAGCCATTAGCGTTGCTGCTCGAGTTTCTCAAGAAATGGGGGTAAAACTTGGGCATGAGGTCGGGTATTCTATACGTTTCGAAGACTGCACGTCAGAAAGAACAATTATAAAATATATGACGGATGGGATGTTATTGCGTGAGTTTCTTGGAGAACCTGACCTTGCAAGTTATAGTGTAGTGATGGTGGATGAGGCCCATGAGAGAACACTCTCAACCGACATTCTATTTGGCTTGGTTAAGGATATTGCCCGGTTCCGCCCTGATCTCAAACTAATTATTTCGAGTGCCACACTTGATGCAGAGAAATTCAGCAATTATTTTGATTTTGCTCCAATTTTCAAAATACCTGGGAGACGGTTTCCTGTGACTATAAATTATACTAAAGCCCCTGAACCTGATTATTTGGATGCTGCAATCGCAACTGCTCTTCAAATTCACTTAAGTAAACCCACTGGTGATATTCTCGTTTTCTTAACGGGCCAAGAGGAGATTGAAACTGCAGCAGAGATCCTTAAGCACAGGACTAGAGGGTTGGGTGCGAAAATAGCGGAACTCATCATATGTCCGATTTATGCGAACCTGCCAACAGAGCAACAGGCAAAAATTTTTGAACCAACTTCGGAGGGAGCACGTAAAGTTGTACTGGCAACAAATATTGCTGAAACTTCATTGACAATCGATGGAATCAAGTATGTTATTGATTCAGGTTTCGTTAAGATGAAGTCTTATAATCCTCGCGTTGGAATGGAATCACTATTGGTGACTCCGATCTCAAAGGCATCAGCTAATCAACGTGCAGGTCGATCCGGAAGGACGGGTCCCGGGGAGTGTTATTGACTGTATACTGCTTATAATTTTAACGATTTGGACGACAATACTGTCCCTGAAATACAAAGGACCAACTTGGCTAGTGTGGTTCTTTCTCTCAAGAGCCTCGGAATCGATAACTTGTTGAATTTTGACTTCAAGGACCCTCCACCATCCGAAGCGCTGCTGAAGGCCCTCGAACTGCTTTATGCTCTGAGTGCGCTTAACAAGCACGGTGAGTTGACAAAAGTGGGTCGAAGGATGGCTGAGTTCCCACTTGACCCCATGCAAGCAAAGATGATTGTTGCTTCCGATAAATACAAATGCTCTGATGAGATCATATCGATCGCTGCAATGCTATCTGTTGGAAATTCAATCTTTTATCGTCCTAAAGACAAGCAAGTTCATGCGGACAATGCCCGCATGAATTTTCACGTGGGGGATGTTGGAGATCATATTGCATTGCTGAAGGTGTACAGCTCATGGAAAGAAACCAATTTTTCGACTCAATGGTGTTACGAGAACTATATCCAGGTTAGGAGCATGAGGAGAGCTAGAGATATACGGGATCAGCTGAAGGGACTGTTGAAGAGGGTTGAAATTGAGTTGACTTCAAATTTGAATGATGTAGATGCCGTAAAGAAGGCCATAACATCAGGGTTTTTCCCCCATTCAGCAAAGCTACAAAAAAAGGGATACTATAGAACCGTGAAACACCCACAAACTGTTGATATTCACCCAAGCTCCTGTTTGGCACACGAGTGTCCAAGATGGGTGGTCTATCATGAACTGGTTTTAACGACGAAGGAGTACATGCGGCAGGTAACTGAACTAAAACCCGAATGGTTGGTGGAAATAGCTCCTCACTGTTATCAGCTGAAGGATGTAGAAGACTTGGGATCAAAGAAAATGCCTCGTGCGGTCAAGTATTGAACTGTTGCTGAACATTCACAAAGACTCTGTTGGTATGCATCTGAATATGAGTTGTGTTGGATTTATTTTCACAAATTTTATTTCTCCAAATCTGGGTTATGAGAAAGGTATGTTTTGTTGGCAGGTGGTGAAAATGTAAAAACATGGCGTCAGGAGTTGGTACTAAATTGGGTGAAGTGCTTTCCGAACTTAGCTTTGTGTAATGATTATATTAATAAGATTGGCTACACTAATGTTGCGGGTTCAGTGAGTATTTTGATGCAGGTTAAAAATGATAGGTATAATTGACGGAATAATTTTTGTAAATATGGTCAAACGCCAGCCGAACCAAACTATCGATCCTGAGGACACCATCGATATGTATGTGATTATTCATTGCAAGCAAAGGGCCACATTGGCGATTGCTGTTGCTCGGAGGACTGAGCTTCGTTTACGGCTAGTGAACAATCTGAAGGTTTCTTTAAAAAATCTTACGGTCGCATTGACCCGGTTTCTTTAAAAAAAAAAATACTTGTTAAAATCCAAAACCCCGAACCGAAGGTAACCGAACCGAGTAAGTCGGTTTCGGTTAGTGTTTTTTTAAACATTCGGTTTCGGTAAAAATCGAATTATTTTCGGTTTCTTATCGAAAACCGAACCTTGCCATAAAATGTTTTAAATTTTTAGCTCTCAGTTAGTATAACGCTTTTATTTCACAATTATTAGACAAAACCCTAGGTTTCAACTGACAAAATCTTCTTTCGTGACCTCGTGCGGCGCCTCAAGAGAGTTTCACCAAGATGTTGCCACCGCCGCCGTCCCCTCCATTGTACTTGCCCTGCATCTTTCCCACACGCATGACAGCTGCGCAGCCATCTTCCACGGGAAGGAGCTCTCTAATCCTTTTCATTTCTCCAACCCCAACTTCTTGAAAGTTGAAATAGAGTGACTACCATCTCCTCGTTTCTTGCGGGGATAAAGTGGTTCTATTCATCCCCTTCCCAATTTCTTTCTCCAGTTTTTCTTTATTTCTCCGATTTTTCTTCCCTTTTTTAATAAGCTATTTGTGCTATTATTTTTGTTGGCTGAGTTTGTTTCGGCACATTACCACCGCCACCGCCAAGTTAGTTTTTTTTTCTTTTTTTAATTTTCTAAACAAATCGGTTTTTTCGGTTTTTAACCGAAACCGAACCGAAAAAATCGGTTTTTGCCGAACCGAAACCGGGGTCTTTCGGTTCGATAAACGATTAGCATTTTTACTAACTGAAATTTTGGTTAACCAAAATCGAAAAACCGAAATTTCGATTTTTTTACCGAATGAACACCCTTAATTTATATATATTTATAGTTGAGCCAATAACAGTGGAACGATTTCCATCTCCTATTAAACTCAACAGGGAATGGAAATCGGGAATTTAATTTTTGAAATCAAATGAGTCAATTGGATTTAATTTTTGAAATTAATGAGTCAATTTTTGTGTCAAATCGATTCAAATTATTCCAAGGTGTTATGTTTTATTATTTTTTTACTTCTTTTTCGCACAAAAAAGCTTTTTAAATTCCCAAAAGAAAGAGATTTGCCTAGGAAACCCGCTCTTAACGCTGCCCGTGATCCACCCCCCTCCCAAAAAATTTTACGAATACGCTTTTTTGATGCAGAAGATGGTGTGGTCGTTGGACAACTTAGTCATCCTAAAAGATACATCATATATTTTCAATACTAAGTTTTATTTAATATGGAGAAATTATAATTAGATAGATTGTTGATTGATATGTTAGTAGCTCTAATTTACGAACATACCAAATTCTTCATCTGCGTAGTCTCGGACACACATTGATTACGGATATAGCACTGGTATGCGTCCGACACGATAAAAAATAAAAAATTTCCAACATGCTAAAGACACGACACCAATAAGGGAGACTCGGAAAATTAAAAAAATAAAATCTCATAATTTATGCAAAAATTTGAGGAATATAATTTTTTTAAGGAGAAAAAAATATAAAATTATTAAATGATGTATTATATTAATTTAAATTTATTTAGAGTTTTATTTTTGGATTTTTTTTCATTATATCACGATAAATATCATGCAAAATGTATTAGTGTTAATGATTTTGAATATTAAATTGAATATGGATGCAATTTTATTTAAATCTGTAATATTAAATACAATTATGAATATCTTATTTTACATTAAATATATTATTTATATATAATATAATCATGTCAAAACCATATTATGTTCTAAATTTTTAAAAAATTTATATTGTAGTATCTGTATCATGGATAAGTAGACTTCAAAATGAACCCAATCTCACAACTTCTGGAGAAAGTTAAATTAATTCTCAAATGATTGTAGAACACTGTAGTTGGTGAAGGGCCACCATTTTCCCCTACTGTTGTAAAGCAATAGGTTTGGGCTTTTGCATTAGAGTACAAAAGCTCTTTCTTTTCCCAACACAAATTAATTCTAAACTCATAATCCAACATAGTAAAAAGCTGAAGCGCAATCTTTTCCGACTTTTTGTTAAAAGAAAAACATTTGTCAGAACACTTTGGAATGCTTACGACTATGCTTACCACTAAATCATTTGTTGATCTTAAAAATAGCTTATAAATTTATCATCAAGAAATGTTTTGTAAGCTCTTAAATAGCTTGTAAGTTGTCTTAATTAGCCTTGTAAGCTCTTAAACAGCTTATTAGTTTTATTTTTAATTTTTTTTATAAGAGGATCAATACTTATTCCCCAACTATCCCCAATAAGACTCGAACCCGTAACCTACCACCGGGTGTAGGTGCTTACACTAAGGCATCAATTCGTCATAAAAATAGCTTATAAACTTACCATCAAGAAATGTTTCGTAAGCTCTTAAATAGCTTATAAGCTGTCTTAATGAGCTTATAAGCTTATAATAAAAAAGCAGGTACAAACCATGACAAATTCCACCATATATTAGCCGCTAGAAATGGTTTCCTGTCCCCATCTTACAAAATACTACCCCCTCACACAACTCATTAATCTTACATTTTCCCCCATCTTATGGGATCAATATATACCCTACTTTCCTTCACCTGAAATCCTGAAATTTCCCAAATCCATTACATCAACTCATCAAGCAAGCAAGAACCACACTTCTTCTCATCTCCCTTTTATTCCTACAATCTAAAATCCCTCCTCCCCACCAACCAAATCAAGAATCAAATCATCCCACGAAATCGCGTATAATCTGACCTCCGAACTGCGTCCTCAGATGATGATGCTGTTCTTGCTGCGCGTTCTCAACGCTCTGCATGAGACCCAACGTGAGAGAAACCGCACCAAGCCCGGCTCCTGCGGGCCCCATCTCGTTCCCACCCCTGTGAGGTGGGACCCACCCCAATAACGACTGGTTGACGCCCATTTGGCCGTGGTACTCAACCCTAGATCGCTTTTCTTGATGCCACATATTCGCATTTGGCCTTTCGAAGTCTTGTTCGGAAGAAGGGCTAATAGTTGGGCATTCGACTGGCTTTTTCAAAGGCTGTGTAGAGTTGTTGCTGTCGTGATCCAACCCGTTGCAAGTTTCGAGCGCAGTTTTGCTGTTATTAGTTCCGCCATCAGGGTTTGCTACTCCTTTGGTTTCCAGCATGTGTATTTCTTCAACCATAGGTTTCCATACACGTACACGGGCATTGATGAACCAGTTCGAAACCTGGAATAAGAGAAGTCGAGGATGAATTGAATGTGTTGCTAGAATATGAGGGGATGTTTCGACTTTTGTTCATTTGACATAATAAAACAATACCTGGTTTCTTGTTAATCCGGTTTGTGCAGCAAGCATATGCTTGTCCGTATCCGTGGGATACCTTCATAGAAAAATAAAACACATTTCAATGAAGGTAATTGGAGTGAGAGTATATATAGATAAGAAAAGACACCATTTCCATCCAAACATAATAGGAGGAAAAATCCACGTACGCATCCACCGGTAAAGATTATGCACACATTTACAATTTTTAAATTTTATCAATGCAAAATCTAAACCGTTGGGTGCATCCGCAGGGACGCATCGCGAGGTCCACACGAGAATATTCCTATAATACTTGGGAGCATTGTTTTTTACCAAAAACATAAAAGAAATTGTTTAGGCAAAAACTTCCTCTCACTCACCCACTCACAATACACACTTACGGATGAAGGAAATGGTCAAAGAGCCATGCTCGCAAAACCGAGACAGCATGTTCCGGTAGGCCTCTCTGGGGCCTCCATATGTGGTGGCCTTCGAGAATGCCTAAACCAGCACCGCCCCCTTTCTGTTTTTGAAAGCTTTGGTCAAACACCTTCAACATAGAAACGCTCCCTTCGCCTCTGCTGTTGTTGCATGACGACAAGTCTTCCCCCAATGTGTTTCTTATGCTTTTGATTTGCTCTATTATTGCATTCTTCAAACACCGGAAATGCTTCGACACCAATTTTAGGGCAAGTGAAACAAACGGCGTGGCGGCACTAAGACCCGATACTGATTCAAAGGATGAAACCACCATCTGCATCTGCTGCTGATATTGTTTGTACTTTTTGCACACCTTTAAAAAAAAACCACAATATTAATACAGCGATCGAGTTAAACTTTGTTATCCCTCTACATTAATGGAGCCCTTCATTCATTGAAGTTTATAATTTTGTCTAAATAACCAACCATTATGCTTGTTTTGAAATTATCATCTTAACCCGAATGGCCCACCACCACTGAAGAGCGGGGTGGGAGAAAAAAAAACGAAAAACGACAATAAATTATCACCATGTGCAGAGAAAAGAGAGCAGTAAAAAAGGTATAACTTTTACAAAGATGCATCACATGTCACAGCTTGATAAATGCATGGATTGGCCCACATGCAGCATGCATATGTATCTTGTTTCAACGAAAACCTTGACTAGACTTGGTTCATAGAAATGTTCTAAAACTGAGGGGCTGAAAAATTAGGTGTAGAGAAAGGCCAACTCAATACAATCTTAAAGCATGAATGTTAATTAACTAGTTATCGACCCAATACAAGTGTTATTGAACCACGAATGTAGCTAACTAGCCCCCGATTAAATACAATTTTAAACCACAAATGTAGTTAATTAACAAGTCTTCTAGAGTTACCCAGCCACTATAACTACATGAAATTCCATTTTCTTGGTTATTGAGACAGACGGGTCCAAAATTTTCTCATAGCAGAAAGTGCTATAAAAAGTTTAAAGTGTTTGGAGCTTGGAATTTGATGAGGAAATTAAATGAAACACGTCAGCAAATAAAGGTATGAAATTTCATTTTGATTTTTCTTGCTGAAATCGAAGAACCGAACATAATGTTAACAATTATTCATCAAAGTACTGAAAAACAAAATAGAGAAGGGCTAAATTAATTGATAAGAAAGAAACTCATATTGATAATTATCTACCACCACCAACCCACAAAATAAAAGGAATTAAAACTGAAGGTTGGAAAACTTCCTATTATGGATCCATCGTAATCACCTAACTACTATTTTAGAATATCAAACTCCCTATTGTAAATCTATTACACACTGCATATCATGGAATTATATCATTCTGTACAGTTATACCTTTGAAATTTGTGGGTTAATGTTCTAAGCGCACGAAAATAAAACAGCATTTCTGAAATTCAAGCCGTCCAAGAATAAGGACTTATAATTCTCATTCTACAAGGACCTAAGTTACTGCCCGTCGTCCGTCCTAGATGCTTGCACTTGATCAAACAAATATTACTAAAGACATGTTCATAACATTTGAAGGTATTGATAACCACTTTGCACGAATTTACACAAACATACGCACTTACACGATGCACATCAGTGCTGATTCCTATAAGCATGCCCTTAAAATCCATAACAACAAAAATAACCATAAATTTTTTACCAACCTCATCCTGCATGAATATAAGTTTCGCCTTCTTCTGAAGATTTTGGGGCCTATACGAATCCGTTGAGT
>JBBMKE010423900.1:0-10754 GCA_037834125.1 Lippia alba | reverse complement strand
GATTATTTAGAAAGTAAGTTTCTAACACTACGAATTTGGATTCACAATTGCGAGCCCCGGTCCTTTTGTTGGATAAATTTTTTAAATTCCGCTGCTTTTCTGATTCTGTTTTCCAACATCCTTCACCAAGTGTACTTTGGAGGGGGCAAGGTGCAACCTTATGCTTTGTTCTTGTTTTGCTGCATTGCCATAAATATGCCGGATATCGAACAAAGTGATCAAGAGAAATACTTTTTGTGCTGAAAAGGGATCAGGACAACCATATTCTTTAAGCCAAGTTGCAGCTCTGGACAAATTGTTACCAGAGGCTATACACAAATTGGAGATATCCAGGGAGCTCAAAATCACAAACTATATCAATGTATCTAAATAATTGCTACAATTGAAATGAAACAGGCTGTATATTATAGGATTCGATGAGCACATTAAAACTGTATTATATTTCTGAATTCTTAGTCCCAAATATTCGCAAGAGAAAGACAAAAAATAGAAAAAACACCATTTCTTCCAATATTTACTCGAAGGAAGAGCAACTTAACATAGCAGCTGGTAAATTCCTAAATAATGCGGTACTATATCCAGCATACAACCCCAAAATGCCATATTTTTCCAAAATTCTCACCCACTGAAAAATCCCAGAATTCCCTTACTCTAAAGAACATCGAACCGTACATTTGTAAATTTTCGAGGGAATGAGGCGGCACCAATGGGGTACCTTTCGAGAACTGAGAGGTTCTTCAACAGAGCTTGGGCCTCCAGAGAGCCTCTGGAGGCCGGTTTCAGCTAATTATTGGATATGGTGGTGGAGGAAATTTTCAGTCTTAGTTTGGGGATTAGGGATTTAGGATCGGGAAATTGAAGATTGGAAATTAATTCTTTATTGGCGAATGAAAAAAAAACAGGATAAATTTGGTAACTCAATTAGTCCCAATAAGATTCAAACCATAACCTACCGATAAAAGCACATTGCTTACCACAATCAGCTTGTCTTTTAGGTTTTTTTTTTTTGGTACACCAGTAGGAGCAACCCTCCTAAAACTTAAACATCTTCCAGGCGATCCTCCCAGATGCAATGTCTCTGTTCCATGTCTTGACCTTGTCGAGCTAATCTGTCTGCTAAACTATTGCAATCCCGCTTGATGTGGCGAAAAGTGCTCTACCAAGGTTTATGCAGTAAACACCGGATTTCCTGTATAATTATCCCTAACGGGTGCTCCTCAACTTCTGCACGTTCCACCAAATCAACCACCATCTTCAAATCACATTCTATTTCAATCCTTTCATATCGCCTCTCCCATGCAATATTCAAACCTTCTCGGAGTCCAAGCATCTCCGTCGTCAACACATCTTCGGTATGGAGCTTCATGGCAAAGCCCCACAGCCATTTCCCTTGATCATCACGCAACACTCCCCCCGCGGCAGCCTTCTTATTGTTGAGGAGAACACTCCCATCCGTATTCAGCTTAACCCAGCCAGGTTCCGGGCAGCACCAACTTTGGACTGTTGCCGCTGGTTTGCTAGTTCTTTTAGCTTCCTGTATCTCTCCAAGATCAGCCATCAAAATCTTCATATTATTAATGGTGATCCCAAGTGGTTCTTTCAAACCCTGATAAGCCCATCTATTTCGATTTTTCCACAGCACCCAAAGTCATGCTATGAATGCACATTTCCAGTTCATGTGCGGAATCACATTGTTACCGCATGTTAGTTCCCAAGTTGTGATGAACCAGTTCTCGAATTGGACTACTTGGAACTTTCTCCAATCACTCTCCTTAACCACTTTTTTCCAGAAATTAGTTGCTGCAGGGCAGTTCCGAAACATATGTAGTGCATCTTCTCTACTTGCTCGGCACCGAGTACAGTTCGCTTCCGTGGTCATTTGTCGATCAAACCGTAACGCATTACACATAAGGCTTCGGTGATTGAGGAGCCACATAAAGCATTTGATTTTGTTGGGTAGTTTGCTCCTCTAGATTTTTCTCCACGACGCGTCAGAATTAGAGCAAGGAGGGATCAGTGTTTTATACGTTGATGCACAAGTGAATTTCCCCGATGGGAACCTACCCAGCACTGTACATCTTCTCCACCTGTCACCGCAGGTATAGGAATTATCTGCATCAGCTTTCGGACATTCGAAGGGATCATCGTTCCGAGTTCATCAATCTTAATGCGGGGTTGCTCATCAAGAACATTAGTAACCGTATAATCCTCTTCTGCCGGAAGAACATGGGTATTAATTGCCTCCCGTAAACAGCCTATGCCAGTCCAATTATCATCCCATAAACTTATGCCCTGTCCATTTCCTACGCGCCACCGAATATTATTAGAAACCGCTTTGATACTTCGCACCAGCACCTTCCAAATTTGAGATGAGGCTGGTTTGGGAGAAGTGCCCAGAATCGACTCCTCCCCAAGATATTTGGCACGCCAAATTTTCACCCACTCCTTATCTTTTCGCTTATGAACGGACCAACCAACTTTGACCAACATGCTGATTTCGTCTTGCACGCCTCTTTAATTCCAAAACCTCTATCACGTTTCTTACGGAGTACCTTATCCCAGCCAACGAGATGAGTTTTCTTCTTCTCCGGGTCCGACGACCATGTAAAATTACGATTGAGTTGATCGAGCTTATTGCAAAAATGCGCGGGGAACCAGCTAGTGTGCATATGATAAACCGGTATGGATGAGGTTACAGATTGGACTAAGGTCGTCCGTCCCGCAAGATTAAGAGCTTTCGCCTTCCAATTGGATAAACGCCGTTGTACCTTTTCCAGTACTTCTGAGTAACTAGCATTGGAACGTTTGCCATCACCCAAATTTACTCCTAAATACCTACCGATGGATTTTGTTTCCTCAATTTTGAGGTGTTCCACAATCGGTGTTCTCCTGTTTGTTTCCTCAAACCATACCTTAGATTTCGGCAAACTCACTTTAAGTCCGGACGCCCCACAGAAATTGTCCAAGACACTTCTAATCGTTTTTGCACTTTTAATAAATGCATCAGTGAAAAGTACTATATCATCTGCAAATAGCAAGTAGCTGATTTTCGGGCCATTTCTACAGCTTGCAACTGGCTTCCAAGATCTAGCAGCAATAGCTTCCTCAATCAAGTATCCAAGCCGTTCCATGCACAAGACAAAGAGATAGGGGGAGAGGGGGTCCCCTTGTTTAATTCCTTGTGTCGGGTGAATTGGTTCTGTAGGATCTCCGTTCCAAAGGATCTGTGGTTTGATGCCTCGGACACTGCCCATAATGACTTCGATGATACTTTCTGAGAATCTAAAAAATTCAAGCGTTTCATGGAGAAAACTCCAACTTATCTTATTATAAGTTTTTTCAAGGTCCAATTTGATAAGCATACTCCCCTTCTTACTCTTTGAGTTATTCATTGTGTGAATAATCTCCTTGATCACCAGGGTGTTATCATGTGTTGTTCTGCTATTAATGAAAGAACTCTGTAGGGGACAAACTAGGTCAGCAATAATACCTTTGAGCCACCGTACCAACACCTTAGTTAAAATTTTCAAAGACACATTCAAGAGTGAATAGGTCGAAATTCAGAAGCATTATTGGGAGTTTCCGTTTTAGGGATTAAGCAAATAAGGGCATCACCCATCTCAGCAGAAATACTTTGTCTCTCCATACAAATCCGAATATGATCAAAAACTGTATCACCTACCTCGTCCCAATACTGTTGGTAAAAGAAGGCATGTAGTCCGTCCGGTTCTGGCGCTTTAAATGCTTGCATGGATTTAATAACCTCCCAAACTTCTTTCTTTGTAACCAGCATTGCTAGTTTCCCCACATCTTCTGGAGAGACAACCCTTTGGAAGTTGCTGCATTCCAGTGAAATTGGATTTGTAAGCGTCGGCGTGGCGAATAGGTTAACATAGAACTCTCTAACATGGGATTTAAGTTCCTCCAGGTTCGTGACCCACCTATCTCCAATTTGTAATATATCAATGCGGTTTCGACGTCGCCGGGTGATGGTAGATAGATGGAAAAATCTGGTATTTCTATCACTCATTTTCAGCCAATTGACTCTTGATTTTTGATACCAGAGACTTTTCTCTTAACTAAGTACCGAATTATACTCTGAGATGAGTTGAAGTTCAAGTCGCCTAACTTTCTCAGAACGACGGTCAAAGGGAATTTTTTGGATCCCATTAATACGAGCCCGTAGTAGTCTCTTCTTTCGGACGATGTTACCAAACACGTCGTGATTCCAACTCGTAAGACTATCCCGGACCGCGGCAGTCTTCGACGGGAGATCACTTCCCTTACCCCAAGCAAGTTTAATCACTTCTCGACAATCTGCATGCGAAGCCCATGCTGCAAGAAAGCAAAACGGTTTGCGGCGTCTCTCCGGTCTACCACCTTCTGTATCTGTGATCAATGGGTGGTGATCCGAGTGAGTCTCAGGGAGCGCCCTCGTGATGCTATCCGGGAATATGTCAAGCCAAGATGGGAAAGCCAAAGCTCTATCAAGCCACTCACAGACCTTGCGTCCACCTGCTACAGTGCCAGTCCAAGTGAAGAACGACCCTTTTGCATCAAGATCAATGAGGTCACAACTTTCTATATTATCTGAAAACTGCAAACATCTGTTCCACACAACATTATTGCCACTACTCTTCTCACTGGGCCCCCGGATGTCATTAAAATCTCCCGTGATAAGCCACGGGCCGAGCATCCTAGTCCGGATGTCGCGAAGGTCTTCCCAAAGTGCCTCCCGCTTCCGGTGATTTGGGCTGTCGTAAACCCCAGTGCAACACCAATTAGGGCCCAATCTTGGCCCTATTCTCACGTGTATAAGCTGGTTAGTGATCTTCAGTACTTCTACGTGGATATTCGCATCGTTCCAGATAAGCCAAATTCCTCCTTCCCTCCCATGAATGGGTGTGCAGATCACATTGCTGAACCCAAACCCTCGGGACACCTCTTCTGCCCTCGTCTCAGAAACTCTAGTTTCAAGTAAGAAAATAATATCCAGATTATCTTCCAAAATTATTTCTCTCAGCGTCTGTCTGAAGAGTGCGTTACCGTGCCATTATAATTCTAGGAAAGAACTTTCATTGGAGACACTGTGAAGTTGGAAGTAGTGATAGGATTAGCAATCGGGCAGTTTGCTATTCCTTGAATCACGTGCGTGGCCAACGCCCTCATCCATCGACAATGTAGCTCCGTCTTGCTCTGAGGTAGGTTGAAATCCAACCGCCCTATCCAGTGGAGTTTGGCTATTAGCAATAACTCCGTCCTTAATCCATTTGTGTAAAGTTTCGGTGAATATGTGAAATAAGTCCGAATGGCATGTTCATGTTGAATAGGACCTGCTCCTCCACTTCGGTGATCTCCTCCTCCGTGAATTCCAGGTCCTCTATGTTTGCTTCGTTTGCCATCTCGTTTAAAGTTTGAGAGTTCCTCTAGGGTTTACATTTCACTAAGTTGAGGAAGCGGGATTAAATCATGAAGATTCTAAGAATCTGGAACTGGTGTCAATCTTTTCTTGGATTCGGATAGCCGAGGTCCTAGATAAATGGGCCCAGACCTCCGTAATTTGAGTCTATTCTTTTTAAATTTCATTCTCACTGTATAAATACGTTCCTGCATGAGATTCTCATTAAATTCCTCTTGGGCTTTGGGCCTCGCATCTCTTGTCAACTCTACTTCATAGGGCTCTTTTGTTGGGGTTTCATCTGAATCCATACTGAGCGGGTTATCAAGCACTGCGAACCAGTTTCCGGGATTTGATGGGCTCCCCACATAAGTATTATGGGAGATTTTCTTTCCTTTCTTATTAGGAGTCTTCGCGTTTTCCACATCAGTGACGCTTTGTGTGAGAATGTTTCCACGATTCTCGGTAGTCAATTCTGCACTAGAATGATTCGTTCCTGTGTTCAAAGGGTTATCAAATATCTCATAACGGTTTGTCAGTGTAGATGATGGAATTCTGTTCCCTCCTGCATATTTGCCTTGCCGGCATCCTTCTTGATCCAGCGGGGATAGGACTTCCCATGTCCACCAGTATTATCGTCAGTACTCGTCCGAAAAGAGTGATCCACGGGTAAGGATAGTCCTCAGAGGGTTCCTCAATTCTAATCTTTTTGAGATCAGGCATTTGATCTTCCTTAAATTTGAAATGATCGTTTTCCCGTCTGCCAAGAAGGGTTGCCAGATAGGTGTTTTTCACCGGCGACTGAGGCTCACTTTCACTCATGTCCTTGTCCATCACTTCTGTATCGTCTCCGGTGTCACCCGTACACGATTTGGGTCTTTGCGTGCTTCGTCGGACCTGATCAGTTTCTTCACTAGAGAGAGGCGGGTTCATGAGAGAAAATAGAGGCGGGTTCAAAATATTCCTCAAAATACTAACGACCGACTTGCATGCTCCAAATTTCAACCGCTCGTCTTTTAGTAAATGAAGGCTTATTTTAGTGATATTGCTTGAAATCATTTTTGTATCATCATCAAATTTAATCGTATTGGGTTGGTCAAGTGAGCATATATGCTCAAAGTTTGATCTTAATGAAATTAGGATTAATTACGTTTGATCCCCAAATTAGAAGAAAAATTACAGTTGGTACCCCTTTAGATATAATTACAGGTACCATCCTGTAGAGTCTGTGTATTACACTTAACCTCCAAAAAGGTTAAAATTTTGATAACATCAGCAGAAATATTTGATAAATCTGAAACTAACCTTGTTGATTTTGATTAAATTTTTATGTCATGCGCTTAGGGGTTCATTATAATTTAGTAAATTAAAATGGGGGTTATGTATAATTTTTTATGTTAAAATTTTAATTAGATTTTTGAATTAAAATTAATTTTGTGCAACGGCTACTTCCATACTTAATATGACCGTAATTTTCATAATTTGATGCTTATAAATATTGAGTTTTACAAACAATATACAAAACAATAGTTAATCTCTACCATAGCTTCAAGTAGTTATTATTTAAGTAATCAAGCACTAAAATACCAAAATAAGCAGTGTCGAACACGTGGCTACTTTGATAGTTGTAATTTCCACATGTCCAACTCAATATTTATAGGTTTCAAATTATGAAAATAATGGTTTTATTAGACGTGGAAGTAGTCGTTGCAACAATTAATTTCAGTTCAAAAATTTGATTGAAAATTTAACATAAAAAATTACGCATAACCCTTGATCGTGCCAAAATCCGGCTATGCTCGGGGCGGCAGATTAAGACTCCGAATTCACCCAAGAATTTGTAGTGTGGAAGTGCTCTGAAGTTCTTCCTAGCTGAAACAGGTGAACAAACATGAACTCAAAGGCCAAAAAGGGGAATGTGGGGGTTGGATTTAATACGTACAGCGGCGGAGGGAGTCTGCATTTAATGCCACAGTGTACGGAACACTGTGGGTCGGTTTCGACCGTCTGTCTCGGTCGAGAGCGGAGCCTGGGTCGCGACCACAGTCTCGCGAGGCATAAAGTTCAGCAGACCCTCGCCAAGGGGTGGGTCGATGATGAGTGCAGGCTGGGGGTGGCAATGTAGGCGCGTCCTTTTGTCCACGTCAACTGCCACGTGGCGAGTGCTGAGTGGGCCAAGAAGGAGCTCTAATTCCTTCCCTATCAATTACCAATGAAGTGTATTAAATGTTTTTATCGATGGAAATAGTATCTTTAAAGCCGATTTGTAATGTTCGTTTCATCTAATACTCTTATAAAACATAGGTAATTTTTTAGTAATAATAAATGAATAATTTGATCAAAGGCAATAACTTTTTTGTATGTCATCTTATTGTTAGGAATGGTGTCCTTAAAGCAGAATTTTGCTTTACTATTTTCTTGTAAAAGCAATAACTGTTTTTGAATAATAAACGAAATGATTTTGTTCATAGGTAACATTTTTTATGTGTTATTGTATGTCAGGCTAATTACAAACACCCCCCTGTCATTTGGAGTTTAGTGTACTTTGCCCCTAACCTGTAAATCGGTGCAATTGTCTCCCTCCCCCCCAACCTTTAAAAAATATTACACTTAACCCCTTTATCAAAGTAGATCTGCACAAAGTAGATTTTAAATGTGTTGATATTATATGAAGCTCTCGACGCAAGGAACACAAAAATGGTATCGAAATCAAAATTCGATAATTGACGAAGTAGAAATCACCGATCAAAGATGACGCACAACGAGCGAAGCATTGAAGCGGCTTTCGGTGGTTAATAGGTACGAGGTTATGGACTTTGTTCGCCTTGGAAAGACGAAGACGATGGTGGTGGTCTTGAAGTTTGGGTTGCCATGACGGAAGATAAATCGATAGTCAAAATTTGTTAAAAGGGGTTAAGTGCGATTTTTGCCAAAGTTTAGAAGGAAAATCGCACCTATTCAAAGGTTATGGGGCAAAACGCACTAAGCAGTAAGCCCCAAATGATGGGGGGTGTCTGGAATTAACCCTTATATGTCTGTTTAGGTTTGACTGTTTATGCATATTTTGAACTGTCCTAATCCGATTAGGCAGTTAAGAACTTTGTCTTTATAAGAACAACACATGAAATAAGTTCATAACTCCATAGGTAAGGATTAGAAACTTCTTCAAGTTGATGAGTCCGACAGACAATGAGAGTGTCGATTTTGACTCCATTGAGATTTGCTTGTGTAATTACGTCCCTAAGAAGAATCGCTCGGTTTTATGGGTGAGAAGTGTATATGATGATGCCTTCGTAATACATGAGGGTGATTGTTACAATAACTAGATCATTGATGTCCCACGTGAGAACATTTCTAAATGCGAAATGAAATTTTCAGAAATCTTAAAATTAGAAAATATCTCACAGTTCAATTACGTGATTAATAATCCTTTGATTTGAGATTCTGTTGTAATATTTGATATGGACTCACAAGGATTTCGACTTAAGATAGTTGAATTATGTTAAGAACAATAATGATATCTTACTGATTAAGTTGTTTATAGTCCATTAAATATTAAACCTTTAGCCAAGGTGGATAAAAGATCAAGGCATCAAAAAATAATTTTTTTTAATTGAGTTCTAAATGGATATGAAATGAACTCAAATTTAAATATTAAGAATAACAAGACAATAAGTTTATCCTCATACCTTAATGTCTTGATTGAAATATGGAGTTGTAGGAGGATCGTATTTCACTGATTGTCATTGACTGAAAGGTTCTTTGATTAATTTTATTATTTGGCTAGGGGTTACACACTCATTGCTAGAGTACAGTAGTGTGATTTGTGAATCAATTAATTAAATATGAGAATTAATTAATTAGTGTCACTGCTAATTGAATAATGAGCATAAAGGGTGACACACAAATGCCAGGTCATGAGGATTTTAGTAGGAAGTTAATCAGATTAACGAAATGATCAAAAGGTTGATCGAGTGGGGCCACACGTGCGTGGACCCCAATTCACGCGTGTGACACGTGTGGCACAAGCCACATGTGTGAAAGACTTTGATTAATTAAATTATTTAATTAAATTTTTGAATTTTAATTATTTATGAATTAGTTGTTAAATCTAAACACAAAAATTAACAATAAATATTTGATTATTAATTAAATTAATTATTGAATTAGGTATTAGTTTTATATTACATAAAATTGAGTAGTCAAACCTTAGGAAAGAGATTTCTTGACATGCCTTCAAAGATAAGATATGATCTTATTTTGAATAAAAAATATTATTTAATTAGTGAATTATCGAATAAGAAATCAAAACCCACTTGGCTTAGGAAAGTCTTACAGGGTTTGAACCCCATGCTATAAATATAAGGGGTGCGACTCTTTCTAGGGTGAGACAAATGTTCTTGAAGCGTCAATTATTTTGAAAAAATCAAAAGAAATTTTTTTCACAAAATCTACTAGCTAGAGCATAAGGCACAAAACTAGCATTCTCAATAGATTGATTGTGAAGATTTACCTATATTGGAATCTATTCAACTAACATTTTCAGTAGTTTGATTGTGGTCTAGGACTAGTATATTAATACGTTTTGGAGGATTACCAACTTTCGAATCTATTCGATAACTGTTCGAGGGACAATCCACTTGAAGGGTGTTTGATAAGAGAAATCAAACATTACAAGAAAGTTTCGAACTTTGTAAGTTTTGAATCTTTATTTAATTTTGATACGAAAATGTAAGAACAAGATCCTTTTTAATTTTTTTTTTTAAAATTTCACTACTTATACTCTGTATTTTCCAATACGAACATGGTGATATAATTTTTTTTCATAAATTTATCATTTAATAAGTATTAGATACAAATATCTTAATATTTAGGGGTGGGCGTTCGGCTCGGGGAGTTCGGGCCCTGTCCCGGCCCGATCGGGTATTTCCCGATCGGGACTGGGAGTTCGGGGAGTTTTGAGTTCGGAACGGGTACCCGAATCCCGAATAACATTTCGGGCTTGGGATCGGGGAATGATTTGGTCCCCGATTTCCCCGATCGGGTACCCGAACTACCCGACCTTAAAATTTAAAAAAAATTATATATACATATATATTATACGTATATTTCGATCAAACCTTATTTACCTATTAGCCTCTTCTCTCGTGCCTCAACCCACAGTCCACACCATATATTTTCTCTGTTCTTGGGCTACATCTCAGAAACCTACGCCACAACACAGCTTCAAATAACCCTATACGTCTGCACCAAGCCACCAACGCCATCTCCAATTGTCTCCGCCAAATGGCCACCGCCGGCAAGCTACCGCTCCAAGGTGGGGAAAAAAATCTTCCTGTCTAGATTTTATATTTTG
>JBBMKE010423881.1:0-21796 GCA_037834125.1 Lippia alba | reverse complement strand
AATTTGGCGATCATAAAGGGCAGTTTCATGCTCCGTCAATTCCTCCCCGTCCATGTCCAATCGCAGCCTGAAATTACGCAAAACACTGAGAGATGAAGAACCCTAAATCAGACTCAGAAAAGACTGAATATGATTGGATACAAAAAACGTTGTTCAGATGTTCAATTTGAAAGTGAAAACGTTTTTAATAGGGTGTTCTTCCAATGTTATTTTTGCATAATTATTTAGAAACTCGTATCCTGGCTCTCTGCATACTCGATGCATGTCCAAAAATATATATATATATATATAAAATTAAAAATTTTATGTTATTATTTAATCTATAATTAATTTTAATATAATTAGAGTTTTATAATAAATAAATAAAATAAGATAACATTAAATTAGTATAAAATAATAATTCAAGTAAAAATTAAAAGATATTAAAAAAATAAATATATAACAAAAAAATTGAATTAAGGTAAGAGAAAAAATAAAAATAAACAAGTGATAATCTATACTATATATTAAGCGAGAGAGTCAAGTAGAAACCGTTTTGATCTCTTGGACTCTCCATTTCTTTTTTCTTTTTATTTTTTAAATAGTTCCAATAACGTGTTAATATTTATCATTGTTTACTTTTTTTCTCTCACCTTATTCCAACTTCTCTATTGTATTTTTCTTTTTCATTTTTTTTTATAATTTTCAATTTCTACATTAACTATTATTTTTTACTATTTAGATAGTGTCTTCTTTTATTTATTTATTTGTTTATTACAAATTTATAATTTTATTAAAAATAATTATAAAATTAAAATATAAAATTTAATTTAATTTATATTTAAATAAAAATAATTTTTTTTGTATGCACACACGTAGGGTGTGCAAAGTTACTAGTAAAAAAAAAGAGAGAGACAGAATTTAAGAGTCCATGGAAGAGTTAAGCTCAAATACATCAATAGATTTGTATTGTTATATATATATAATGACACCAAATGAGTTTGTCGTTTAATATAATTGTATAGATTATACGAAAAATTATCATTATTATATCTTTACTATAATTTTTTAGTTCTTTCTCTTTATTATGTTGAAAAGATGCTTACAAAATTATATTACACTCCATCGGATTACTTTGGTAATTACTAGAATATATATATATAAGTAATTTTTTTGACACATTAATACAGATGTTTACCATATGTTATCTTCTTATCTTATATATAAATTAACTAGCGTATACCCCATGCTATGCACGGTTTTAACGTATAATATGTAATTTATAATATTAAATTTAATTATTTTAAATTATAGTAATTTAAAATAAACTTCTTGATCTTAAAGGATAAAAAATAACCTATTTATATATATTTAATCTGAAAAAATGTATCAGTTAGTTCTAAATCCAAATTTAATTACTTTAGTGTACTTAGTTTTATAGTATATTAAGTTAAGTTTTTCTAAATAATAGTTCTTTCTTTTTTTAGTAGAGACTTAATAGAAGAAAATAATTTCATAAAGAATATACAATAACCAACAAATTCGAAATAATAATAATATGCATATATGGAATTTTCACTCATCAAATTTTAGAAAGATATCACAGAATGAATTCATGATAATATCATATATTAATTAAATAAGTCAAAATATGTAGAAAAGAAAAAATAAAATCATGTACGTGAATGTCAATAAGTCCTCTTATTATATTTAGTCAATATCCATATCAATGCCTACATATATTATTAACTTTACAAAAATATTATTTTATACACAAATATTAAAAACTAATAGAAATAAATTCATAGTCATAATTTAATAGAATATCAAATAAAAATAAATGTATTATCAATTAAACAGATCACTTTTTAATGAACTAAATATGAAGAATAAATAAAATGAGAGAAAATGAAAAAAAAAAAGAAATCATTACAGTGGAAAATGACATTTTGAAAATGATGAAAATTATAAATGCTTTTAACTACCAAAAAAATGAACAAAGCATTTAATAAACTAAATATAAAGAATAAATAGAAAAAAGAAATCAAAATAAGAAAATTACATTAAAAAGGAAAATGAAAATTTAAGATTAGTAAAAATTATAAATGATTTTGATTTTAATAAACAATGCATAATCTTAAAGAACTTAAAAAAAATTTAGAAACCAAAAACTAATATTATTAAAAAAAATAAGGATAAGAATTAAATGTATGGTGATTCACATAAAAATAGAATGGATGATTTAAATTCATCAAATTAAAGAAAAAATTGCTATTTAAATAAAAGATACAAAAACATAAGTAAAAAAAAACTATATAAAAAGAATGACCTTAAAAGAAACTAAAGTGAATGCTAAATCTAATAATCGAATAAAAGGTCATCTGCAAGAAAGTTCACTGACCAAAAAATTCACCAAACCATCATCAAAAACAATAATGGATAATTAATAGAAATATAAAAATCCAAGAAATATATATATCGTCAAATCATAAAAATTTAAAAAGAAAGAAAGAAACATGCACAATGAAAAATTAATAAGAAAAATGAAAATTTAAAGCATAACTAACAAAAACAAAATAAAAGATAATGAGGTTTGATTAAAAAGTCCAACGAAACTTTCTCACATTCGAAATGATCCGCACTTTTCTTCAAATAAAATTTTCATCTGCTTAACCATGAAGTTGAACTCTAATCCATATAGTTTTCACTATGATGATTAGAACTTATAAAAAAATTTCATTCATTTTAAAATTAATTAGAGATTAATTTAAATTAAGCATAAATTAACGAATTTTATTTATTTAGTTAGTTAGCAAACCAAACCCTTTTATTACGGTCAATTTTATAGTAATATAAGTGAGAAATATGGCAATGTACCCCATTTCTGGAATTTATAAATTTAATTTTACAAATATCTTTAAAGATAGTAACTTTATATGTTGTTTAAAATTCAAAATTGAACATTAATGCGTTAATGATTTACATCATTTATTAATACTATAATGATTTTGTAAATCAATAATATAATTAAAAAATTAGATTTGAATTGTTTAGAAAATATAATTAAAGATAGTTATTAATGTTAACTAACTTACCATCAAAATAATTTTATTAATTAAAAAAATTAAAATTCTAAAAAAATGTAATTTAATCAAAATTAATACATTTGTAAAAATACATAAAAATCTTTGAAACTTCAAAAAAAATATTAATAATAATGAATATGTATATATTCAAGAATATAACTAAAAATCCTAAAGAATCTCATATGAAACATGTGCATAACCAATTAATCGTATAAATAAAAATACTAAAATAATTTTGATGAATAAAATTTTTGTCAAAAATTATTATTTAAATAATATTTGAATAAAGAATGTAAAATTAACTTAATCAAATCACAAAAGTCAACAAAGAAATTGCGGTTATCCATTAAAAACAAAAGAAAAAGTCCTAAAAAAATATTAAACAACAAAAAAACCAAAAACAAAATAGACATGAAACAAAAATACGGAAGACAAAACAAAATAGATTAAGAAAAATTATTAAATATTAATCAATCACACACTATATCTTCACATCTATACATACAATTATAAAAAAATATCAAGTTTAAAGTTATCACCTCTATAATTTGTTGTAGATGATTGCTCCCCTTTATTCGGCATTACATCTTTGAATTGGATGAAACTTTAATGAGAAAAAATATTGAAAGAAAACATATTGTATTGCAATTGATGAAGATGGATGGAGAACAAACATGTTTATAAAAGAGATATTATTGATAATGGAGAGGAAAAAAAAACCTAGAAGAAAAAGATATGTAAAGAGGTATAAATACGAAAAAGGATCATTAAGTTTTTATTAGATGATTTCGTAAATTTAGGGCTAATTAGAAGATATTTGAATTGTCTAATTATTAAATTAAAATTGTATTTAATGTGAAGTACTTACCATAAAAATATTTTTAATAATTAAAATAATTCAAAATTCTAGAAAATTAGTATTAAGTCAAAATTGATCTAATTGGGTCAAAAAACACCCTTCCTATATATTATAGTATAGATATAGATATCCAACATATATATATAGTTGTATAAATTTTTGTCTAATGCAATTCATTTAATTTCATCATGTAATGTAGAATTTAACGTATATAATTATTACGTTTTGGGCCCACAAATCCGATGTGAACTCACCTAGTATAGCCCGCAGTTAAGCCTAAAGAACTACCCATAATGAATATTTGATTTTGCAATCCTTTAGTTAGACTTGAGCTCTATACTTAGATACCAATTATTTTTCCACATTTTTCCAATAAGTTCAGGACACCACAGAATAAAAATGCTATTAATATCCATACGATTCAATCATTTTTCAAAATTTCTTTTTCGGCAAGTTAATTTTGGTAACTAGTGGTGTGTTTAAACTCTTCTAACCCATACTCATGTTGAATGAAAATTAACAGTGTATATACTACAAAGAAGTAGAAATGACGGAACTTGTAACCAGACTTGTGGGGGCAGCCATGGAAGACCTCGGAAAAACAATTCTTGTAGCGGTCAAGCGCCAGTTCAATTATTTGTGTTGCTTCAATAGCAACATTCAAAACCTAAGGGTTGCAGCTCAAAATCTTGAAGATAAAAGAAGTGGGTTGCAGATGCAAGTTGAAGCGGCCGAGAATAATGCAGAAGTGATTGTCCCTGAGGTTAAGACTTGGTTAGAAAATGCTGCAAACAAAATCAACATAACCGAAATTGAGAATGAAATTCCCAGGGCTCGAAGGGTATTTTTGAATTTGAAATCACGCTATTCAACCAGCAGGAAAGCCAAGAAGAGAACAGAAGCAATCAAGGAACTTCTTGATAGTTGCAACTTTAATCCTATATCTCAGCCTGCACCGCCAGCATCAATGGTATCCCTTCCACCAGAGTTCACACATGAAGTCCCATCCAGAAAAGAGATGGAGGATGATATTATGAGAGCTTTGAGAAGTAATGAGGTTCATAGGTTAGGGATATGTGGGATGGGAGGGGTGGGAAAAACCACCATGGCTAAAAGGATTATGAATAGAGTAAGAGAAGAACATCTGTTTGATGAAGTTTTGATGATAGTTGTCAGTCAACAAGTTGACATTTCCAAAATGCAGAGGGAAATTGGTGAATTGTTGGGTATAAAGTGGGAAGTGGAAACCATATTAGGTAGAGCACATCACATACGTGTCAGACTAATGGGCGAGAAGAGAATCCTCTTGGTTTTGGACGATTTATGGGAAAGTTTTAACTTGGAGGATTTAGGAATTCCTTGTGAAAATGAGAAGTGCACAATTCTTTTAACCTCCCGAAATATCAATGTCTTGAATGAAATGGATACTGAAAAGATTTTAGCAGTGAAAATCTTATCCAAAGATGAAGCATGGCATCTTTTTCGAGCGAAAGTTGGAACATTTGTTGACGATTCGGATTTGCTTTCTATAGCACAACAAGTTGTACAGGAATGCCATGGTCTGCCACTCGCTCTGACAACTGTTGGAATGACACTAAAAAATAAGAAAGACAAAAGGATTTGGGAAGATGCACTGCAACAATTAAGAAGTTCCGACCCGATTGAAATGCCTAGTGTTCTTGAAAAAGTTTATAATCCTGTTAAACTAAGTTATGATTTCTTAGTGAGCACGCAAGCAAGACACATATTCTTGCTTTGTTGCTTATTTCCTGAAGATCATGATATTCATATCGAGTTATTGACGGCGTATGGCATGGGGCTACGCATGTTTGAAGAAATTGACGATCTTAAACAAGCAGGGAATAGAGTGTGGGCATTGCTTGATACGCTTAAAAAATTTTTTTTGCTTCTAGTTGGTCGTGATGAGAATCATGTCAAAATGCATGATGTTGTCCGTGATGTAGGCATATTTATTGCTTCCAAGGAAGGGCTTATTCATGCCAATTTTAGCTCAAAAAGTTGTTTGAGCGAAAAGTCTGTTAATCACCGGTGCATTTCTATCGTAGAAGAAGAAATAATCAAGCTTCGTATTGAGTTGAGTTTTCCAAGTCTTCGTCTCCTATTTATACATGGCTCGTCAACAGAATGTGAACTCCCAATCGAACCTTCTTTTCTCCAACAAATGAAAGAGCTTAATGTGTTGTCTTTCTACGGCTGTAATTTTACATCACTGCGGCGCACAACACAATTGCCGAAAAAACTTCGAACTTTGCATTTAGAAGAATGTTACTCGCTGGAGTCGATCTCAATTGTTGGCGAATTATTGAGTTTGGAAATTCTTATTTGCCGTGAGTGCTGGATTACGGAGTTGCCTGCAGAGATTGGGCGATTGAATCGGCTGAGGGTTTTGGAAGTTTCAAATTGTCAGAGTCTCAGAACAATTGCGCCAGGAGTCATATCTAACCTTGTACAATTGGAGGAGTTGGTGATGCTGGGGAGCTTTTCCAAATGGGAAACAAGGCCAAATGGGGAACAAAGAGACAACGCAGCCCTTTGTGAGCTTGAGCATTTGAAAAGTCTCACCAGATTGGAAATTGTAATTAGCGATGTCAATTTAGCTGCAGAAGAGATAGACCTTGATCCCTCCCGTATAGTCAGGTTTAAATTCAATTTTTCAATTTATGGTTTTGGAGATTTTGGTGAGAGAAGCATTGTTCTCGAATTGGGAGAGAGTGGGATTACTCTCGGAAAATGGATTCACAACTTTCTTAAAAGAACCGAAATTCTATATGCCACCGGAGATGGCGCAAGTAATTTGTGTGTAGCACAATCACAAAGCATCAAGAAATTAATATACGGTCATTCTTCGAAGATAAACAGGTTGTTAAATATAACAACAACATCAATGGATCGGAGCGCTGGTATTTTTCCTCTCTTGAAGTCACTGCAACTGGATGAACTTCCCAACTTAGAAGAGATATGCGATGCTTCAATTCCAATGGCATCCCATTCTTTTGGGAATCTCAAAACATTACAACTAGCGAATTTGCCAGCATTGCGTCACATTTGGAAGGGCCCACATCAAATTGTTTCACTTTGCAACCTTTCTTCCATATGGCTTTACGGTTGTGGCAATCTACGCAAGCTCTTTCCGCTGGAGATAGCAAGAAATGGTCTCATGCAACTTGAACAACTACAAATTGAAGAATGCGCGATGTTAGAAGAAGTATTTTGGAATGAAGAAAATGAGAAGGATGAAGATCGTTGTCATATCACGTTCCCCAGATTGAAGAATATGGTTCTTTTGAAGCTGCCAATGCTTACAACTTTTTGTGAAGGATGTGACCTGAAGTTACCTTTGTTGGAGGAATTGCGGATTCATGAGTGCCCATCATTGAAAGTCTTGACCACAGAATCTGTAAGTATACCAAGCTCCTAAGCCCCGTCATGGCATTACACTGTTTTTATATATGTGTGTGTATATATATGTACGCACACTATCACTCAAACATGTGTCCTCAAGTTTATCTCACTCACATATATTGTGTCTCTTGAATTTTTCCCAATGTTTAACGAGTTATCATTTGGAATGTATATTACATGCTTTCTTTTTTTTCTTTTTTTTGTCCCCTTTTGGAATGCAATAGAATCAAATATTCGAAAATTTTTAATTCAAACCTGACTCGTCGAAATCAACTAAAATTAAAGGATAAGTATATTATACTTGCTATCTAATTGATTATTTTTCCTAAATTCTTCGTCAACCACATGGCAAATATAAAACACTCGTTGCATCGGTTTGACTGGGTTAGAATTACCCCAAATTTTCGATTTCAAATTATTAGCTCATTTCAATAAGAAAAATTATGTTTTTTATCCTATTCGTTTGAAATTGTTGCAGCATTAGTCTCACATGTTTCACTATTCGAAAAATTTTCACTTTATAAAAATCATCTTAATAATCGTTTTACTTGTTTCAAAAATTCAAAAAGAATTTTATACTTTAAGAAATCATTGCAATAATGGTTTCATCGTTAATTTGACAATGACAAAATTACATGAAAATCACTTGCGTCGTAGGAATTAATGTAAGGAATTTTTTTTAAATACTTTTTACCAAAACCAATGATATTCTAATTAAAAAGCACTTCTATTCTCTATGACTCATTTTACTTTAATATTTTTATATTTCAACATTAATAACATGATTATTCGTGTTACTCATAACATAAATATTGAATATTAATAGCATCATTAAATACATTATTCGGTTTTTTTATGTTCTAGATATTATGGGCATCATCTTTTTTGACATTTGCCTTTATAATCTGTCTGCAGATAATGTTTGGTTGCATACAGCAAATTGAAATAGTGGGATGCGACAATTTTAGCGACATATGGTGTCACCAAATTTTACCTACTGGTCCTTTCGATCAACTTGAGAAGCTACAGATGCATGGTTGTAATAATATTAAAAGCTTATTTTCATCTTCAGTGGCAGAAACTCTTGTCAAACTCAAGGAGCTGAATATCGAGCGATGTACGGACATGATAACCCTAATTGAAGATGACGAGATGTCAAGTGATAAGTCCCATATACGTTTTCCGAATTTGAAGGTTCTCAAATTGAGGTGCCTATTCAGCTTACAGAGTTTCTTCCCATCCAGATGGGAGCTACCTCTATTGGAACAAGTGTCGATTTGGGAGTGCTCGGCATCTGTAAGTACACCAAGTTCCTACTCTCACTCATAACATGTGCTTTCAAGTTTATCTCACACTCGCATTGAGTGTCATACCTACAAATTTATATGTCAGTCATTAATAACTACCCATTGCAAACTCTACTCTATAAGTAAAAATTAAAGTAGAGTTGAAATTAATAAAAAGTCTCAAGGAAATAAAGTAGTGAGTGTTATAAAGTTATTAATTTACCTTGAAATACTTAAAAGTATTTTTGAGTATTATAATATGGTGTAAGTATTATATTAAATATGAATTATTATAATTTTACATAAGATTTTTTATACTTAATTAAATATAAAATTATTTATCTATATTTTTTATTTATAAATTTTAAGAAAAGAGAAAAGATTTATCGACAATTGTAAATTTTTTTGCTATGATATTTTTTTTAGATTACCAAATTTTGATTGGAGTTAAAAAAAAACAAAAAAAAACAGAATAGAAATACAGAGTAGAAAAAAGAATATAACGAACATATGAACTTTAGAGTTGTATTTGTATCTAAAAGGTTTGTTTAGGAATATCAATATCAAAATAGAATTTTAAATACACGCAAAAAACCATATAATCGACAAATGGAATCCAAAAACATATGTTGGACTGTTTTTGGCTTGTTTCTGCTTAATTGAGTAGAAGTTAATTTTGTTAATTTTCCAAACACCCCACCATTGTTTAAAATAAGCATTTATTCAATAAGTACTTACTTTTTAGAATTTGCAAACATTCCCTAAATGCGTTGTTCACTCTTTTTTTCTTGTGAGTTCGTAACTTGGTATTCAATTGAGAGATTCTAATTTTCGATTATTTATTTTATAATAAAAATTAATTTTATTTTTTGTATAGAAAAATTTTAATTGAAATTTAAGATTGAATCAGACAAACAATAGAACTTCTCCTTCTAATATTCATGAAAAAAAAATTTGTCACATGAACTATTCTCTTTTTCAGACTTCATCATTTTTTTTGGTATGTGAATATGTGATAACCATTTGAACTACAATAATTTTACACTTTACTACCTAATTTTGAATTTTTGGCCACGTTGCTCTAGTGAAGACATGATGTGTCCAGGATCTTCTTTGAACAGAACTGTCAGATTAGGTGACAAAATATAAAACTTAAAACATCAAAAGAAAATATCAAAGGTAATATAAGTTTAGAAATTAAAATATTGCCATGTTTAGAAAGTATAAGATTTTTCCCTTTTTAGGCTTGTATATAAATAATATAAACAATGTTAATAGATTTATATGTTAATATTACCTATGAAGAAAACTAATTCATTATGAAAATTAACAATAACCATAGTTTAAAAAAATTAAATGAAGTCAAATTTAGAATTAGCAACTTCAGTTAGGGTTTATCAAACATAGTAGCATGCACTTATCAAAAAATAAAAAATAAAAAAATAATAATAATTATTATTATTATTGTTATTATTTAATATTATTATTAATTAATTATGTTTATTTAATTAATATTTATTATAAAAGTGCGAATAGAGTTTTTGATTTCTTACAAAATATGATTTGTCCAAAATAACCTCAATATAATATTTTTAACAATATTAAGTTAGAGCGTGATTTGATAAATAGATATTATATATTATTACGTTTAAAAATTTTAAAATACTTATTTAAGTGAAAATAGGGTTCTTTAATAAATTAGAATTAAAAATCTCCCAATATATACAAAATATATAGAGTATCATATTAATAAGGAATCTTTTTAAAATTAATATATTAATTATAAATTACATTATAACATATTTATTCATTTGTTTGTTTGGATACAATCAATAAGATAATTGAATTTATTAATTGTAGAAAAATATCATCCAAAAAAATATAAAAGAATTAATAATATATACTATCTTTAAATTTGACAATCTCAAATATATTAAGATAACTAAAGTTCGTTATCTTTAATAGATAACTTTCTATCTATATTATAATTAATTTTCCAAATGAATTTATTTTGACAAAGTAATATAGAATATAATTCCATTAAATGCATTATATTAATTATATATATTTTACAATCCAATTTCTTAGAGGAGAGTTTAGTAAAAAACCAAATATTAAATAATGATATTATTTTTTGTTTAAATTATTTATAAATACATGAACATATTTTTTTAAATATATAGGCACATATCGTGTGTGTGTGTATATATATATATATCAGCTGGACAGACAAACTTAATGTATAAACGAAATAAAAATAATATTAATAATATAAAAATAAATATCTACTGCATTCCATTTAAATGCATAACTTTTACTGTTAAATTTTATTATTAATTATTAATAAATGAAAAAGTATATCATAAATATACGGGTCGAGGCCCGTTTTCGAGGGCAACACCTCGGAATATTATAATCCAACCGAAAAAGTTTATAAAGAAATGTAGGCCCAAAGTAACAAATAAATTGAGCCAGCTAACTTTGTTGGACCAGAATCCCTAAACATGCACAGAGCCCAAAACCAAACCCAAATCTAGAATTAACTTAAAATGGCGAAAGAAAAACATGCTCAGAGCCCAAAAGGCCGAAGAACTTAGCCCAGCCCATCACTTCCCAATCAAATCCCGCCATGATGCCCACATACGCCTGTCCACATTTTATACGTGTTAAAAATTTAAAATTTCACATGAACACAAATCTCATGTATGAACATAAATATTATACGACACAAATTAATTCTTAAAGTTACTGACACGGTATCTTATAAAAACATGACACAATACGATAAAAGTTATATTTCTAAAAATATTTGTATTCTAGGTGAATGTTAATTTAAAATTATAAATAAAAATTTATACGTGAGTGTATTAAAAAATTAAGTTTGAATTAAGATTTCATTAGTTTTACTAAATCATAGAAATTAATGTTTTGATTGATGATTTCAGTTACTTATCTAATTTTTTTTATATTTTTAATATATACTCTATTGTTTTTTAACACATACTCCCAAGTGGCCAAAGAAATGCGATCTTTTTTTAATATATGTGAGTGTCTATTTTTTTAATATATATTTCCCTGTCATTTTTCTAATCAACTCGATCGACGAAAAACACATCTTTCTTCCTCTAGATATTATGGACATTTCTTGTTGACATTGAGTAAATAATTTGTTTGCAGGTTGTATCTGGTAGCTTAATGAAAAGCCAAACTGCACTCTGACAATATTAGCAATGTATTGTGGTACCAAATTACAAATGGCTCTTTCAATCAAATGAAGAAGCTAGAGATATATCGTTGCAATGGCATGAAAAAATTATTTCCATTCTCAATAACTGAAAAGCTTGTGAATCTCAAGGAATTGATGGTTGGGGAATGCCACGATATGATAACCGTGATCGAGGATGATGAAATGTCAAATGAAAAATGTCGTACACCATTTCCTAAGTTGCAGGTACTCAAATTGACATGCCTGGTCAATTTACGGAGTATTTTCACTTGCAAATGCGATCTTCCGTTACCTTTAATATTGGAACAAGTGACAATTCGTGAGTGTCCGTTGTTGGAATTCTTGACCACGGGATCATCCGTAAGTACACCAACCACCCCACTCCCAACGTAGCCATAGACTGCTTTTACTAATGAACTAAAAAAAAAAAAAGTAAAGAAATATTAGCCCATGCAGGTTTCGCAAGTTTACATCCTTTGCTTTTCATAGTACCTATTTATCTATAAACTTATGGAAATATATATCGTAACTAACTCTAGATATTATGGAGGACATTTTCTGTTGACATGAGTGTATAATTAATTTGCAGATTATGTTTGGCAGCTTAAAGAAAATCTGGATTGATAAGTGCAGAAATATTAGCAATATTTGGTGTGCCCACATTTCCCTTGGCTTCTTCAATCATCTTGAGAACTTAGAAATTTCGTATTGTTATGACATTAGAAGCTTATTCTCATACTCAGTATCTCAAAAACTCGTAAATCTCAAGAATTTGGTCATTCAAGGCTGCGAAGAGATGGTGGAAGTGATTGAGGATCCTGATGAAATATTGTGTGAAAAAACTCACCTACTAATTCCTAGTTTGCAGCGTCTAGAATTTAATTTACTATCGCAGTTACAGAGTTTCTGCAGATTTGATGTTCATTTGCCTTCATTGGAATCTGCCCGGATTCGTGACTGCCCGTCGTTGGAATTCTTCACCAGCAGATCTGTAAGCACACCAAACCTGAAAAGTATCATAATCGACTGGGCAAATCAAGATGTGGCCGACCTAAATACTGTCATACGGCTACACTTCGAATCAAAGCACAAAGTTGAAATAGAGGAGAACGAAAATAGTGAGGTGAAGCAGTTTTCTTGAATGGCGGAGACAAGCTACATATATGAACTTCTTTTTCTCTTATTACTTAATTGGATTTTGCTCTTATTAATAACTATGCTTCCTCTCTGCAATGAATTCGTGTCGGCATGATAGGAATCTACTTTAGCTGAGGCAAAGGAAGTGGAAGAGGATCACAAGATACTCAAAATAGAAGAGGAAAACATTGAAGATGAAATTAATGAGGTGATGACTTTAACATAAAAAAGTCCACAATAAATGATTACTTTTTCCTCATTATATTGCATCGAATTTCTAATTCAATTTAGTGTTTCATCTTGATTGGTGTCGACATGATAGGAATCTACTTTAGCTGAAGTAAAGGAAGTGGAAGAGGATCACAAGACACTCAAAATAGATGAGGAAAACAATTGAAGATGAAATTAATGAGGTGATGACTTTAAAATAAAAAAGTCCACAATAAATGGTTACTTTTACCTCATTATATTGCATCGAATTTCTAATTCAATTTAGCGTTTCATTTTGATTGGTGTCGACCATGATAGGAATCTACTTTAGTTGAAGTAAAGGAAGTGGAAGAGGATCACAAGATACTCAAAACAGAAGAAGAAAACATTGAAGATGAAATTAATGAGGTGATGACTTTAACATAAAAAAGTTCACAATAAATGATTACTTTTTCCTCATGATATTGCATAAATTTCTAATTCAATTTAGTGTTTCATCTCTTGTTTGACTTAATTATCCACATACTAGGTATATAACAATTGTTTTTTCTCTAAATTTCAACTATTTACCAATACACATAGTGTGCAAGCGTGGTAAACAATGATAAAATACAAAACTGAAATAGGAGATTCAACTTCTGATTAGATAGTTAATATCCTCTCTTCCATCATATTTATTTATTGATGAATTAACTTGCTCCTCATAACTAGTATATTTCCTGCCAAACTTATCAGGAAAGGTTAGTGAACCAGTCAATTTCAAAGCTTAATTCACTTTGCGAAAATTTTCCAACATATGTTATGCATACTAAAGCAAATATGAGTTTCGTCTATAGCACTACTTTTCTTATTTAAATTGGTTTTTGCTTTTTACCATATTCTATATGTGCTTGAATAATATAATAGCACCATATCTCAAAACCTAGCATAATTTCAAATATTATGATACAATATGACATGATAACGTGGAAGTAGAATAAAACTACTTGCATGGAATATTTTTGTGTTTTTGTTAATTCTATACATCTAATATCTGTTATTTCATGTCATGATCAAGGTGTCATAAAATATATATTCAGCTGTTTTATTTTGTCTTTATACTTGAGAATTGTAGGTCATGATGAGATCCATCAGATTTCGGAAGGAGACAGGATTGTTGCTACCTTACAACTCTTTCCAATGAACCCACTTTATAAAGAGACTAATACAAGTATACAACTACGTCCACTTACAATGTTGATGAGGAAATCGACCACCCCACTCTGGACCTGCAATTGAAACTTGAACCAATATGTTTTATTTTAAGAGTTTTTTTTTTATTTTATGGAACACATCTATGTTAGGAATAAGTGTCATGATGAAAACCCTTGTATTATAAAAATTGGTTTGACGAACCTTGTGACTTATAAATTAATGCATAGAAAACCTTAAGTTGACTGTTTGAGTTACGCGAGCCATAAATGCGGTTGAATATGTGTTTCTCCGTGTTAATTATCATTTTTACGTACTCTCTCTCTTTTATTGATTTTTAAATATAAATGTGGTTTTATTTTTTCATTTAAGCCTAAAGTTTTAGAATTCTCTTTCTTTCAATTCTTTCATATTTATTTTCATACCTTCTCAAACATCTCAAGTTGAACTTAATTGTTCTCAGATAAATAGCCAATTATTGTGGTGATTCTCAATTCGATTATTTCTAAAGATAATTTTTTCTTGAATAACTCAGAAAAACAAACTCCAACTCGTTGTTCTAATAATTTATATCAAATTTAAAAAAGAGTAATTTAGGGAAAACATATTTAAAATACTAATGAATAATCTTGGGTGGCCGTGTGCAAATTATGTAATAACATAAGGTTTGTCAACTAATTTTTATAACACAAAATTTTCTTTGATACTTATGTCTAACACATGGCTGTGCATGTGTGGAGTTAACTCTATTTTAAATATTAATAGAAAAAATATATTTATATGATAAAGTTTTCTATTCTAGATAGTGACTTTTTTGTAAATATATATTTCTCTTACCCCAGTTATCTAGAAGGAGGAATGGTGGATGGAGGCCACAAAGGAAAAAATTAAGGATGTAATAGAAGATATAATCGACGACTAAATCGTCGGGGTCCAGCTTTGTTTTTCATTGGAAGTTTGAGGAGTTCTATTTATAACTGGGAGCATGAATATTTTTCATGGTTGGGGGCCTGGGGCATGCTCGAGTGTTTACGGTGTGGAAAAAGGATACATGAAATATGAGTACTTGCATATTTATTATCACAATTCATTAGTATGTTATTTTGGTTCTACAACAGTACACGAAAAACTGGTTTTGATGCCGAAAAAACGTTCGGTTACCTTTTATTATTATTTTTAACAAACAAGATAATAATATAAATTAAGATGAATACGAAATTACAAATTTCAAAATTAATAGAAAAAGAGTTCCTGAACTAACGCAAGTTGATGCTAAAATGATATACAAGCTACACCATTGTTTCTAAATTTTTCACCCAAGCGCACATACAAGTACAGGCCGATTTATTTCTCGTCACACCAATTTGGCTTTAATAGGTTAGAAATTAGGCTTGCGAGGACCAAATGAGTATAAAACTCTCAAAACTCTATTATGAGAGACGAAACTCTCATATATAGACCAAGGGAAGTTTGTCAACATGGTATACCAATTCCACAATTTCATCAATTTTAGTACTTTTAATATTCCGATAACAAAAACACTCCATAGCTTACCAAAAAATACAAAAAAACTAAAGTCTAATTTCGCCTGGAACCTGTCAAACCCGTCTGAAAACATCCTTGGTTTTACATGTGGTGTTGGTAAACCGATTTTTATGTTCTGAGGGGCTTTTAAGCCTTCCACCACCCACATACCGTATAAATATCTGATTTGAATAGTTACTTGTTGAGGATGTTGTGGGATCGTGAAGAATATGACCTTTATCTGAATAGAATCTCTACTGAGGAGGATGAAGTTGATTCATTAAAGCCATTCAATGAAAATAACATCTACGACCCTCAAACATTTTTTTGAACTTGTAGAGTTATTTTGAAATTTTAGTATACCAAAATTACTGAATTAAGTTAGTTGCTTTACCATTTTTGTAAATTCAATTGGGATTTAAGTGGAAAATATTGGTGTTTTCCGACAGGAATCCTTACATTTTTTTGGTGTAGCTTACATTATGAATAATTTTATGTTCTTTCAATTCATATTCTGCTAATATAATTTCTTTTTAAAGAGATAGCAAACGAAATACACTATGGTTCTTCTTCAAATTTCCTTTCGGATGGAATTAATGCCGTTTTTCTATACGTTGCCTTCTCTCACCTCTCTCTCTCTCTCACACCCCACAGAACACGCACTAACAGAAATATACTTACCATAATTTCACAAATTACATGAACGTAGTCAATTTTCTCTCTAACTACACATCGGTGAAAACAAAATTTTTCTTCCTTTTGAAAATTCTTGTGAATTGGAAAGTCCTTCAAAGAACTCGGATTTTCTTCTTCCACATAAACAAGAACTCTCGCTTCTCTCTTCCCTCTTGTTTTGTTATTAGACACAACAAACTGTTTATATTTGCAAATGGTATTTTCTAATCTTTAACTCAAAAATATTTTCTTTTCAACTAAATTATATGATGAACATTTATAAATTGAATAGAGATGGGGAGAATCCAACCCTGTGCCTCTCACTCGCAAAGTGAACACTCTACCACTAGACCATCATCCCTTCCCTTTATTATTATCTATATGCAGCTAGCTAGTGTCACAGCATCAATACAACACTTGAAAGAACAAGTTGATACTCATGCAAAAGGAACCAACAAAAAACTAGGAAAATTTTAACCCAGACCCGGCTTGGCCGGAACCAACCAATTAAAAAGGCAAGTGTATTACACTTGCCATTTGATTGGTCACTCTCTCCAAACTTTCCACCAACCACACGGCAAGTGCAAAACACCCACCCCTCGTTACACCGGTTTGGCAGAGCCAGGCTTGGGCTAGAATTACCCAAAAAACTAGAATACTTGCATGAGCGGGTGGATTAAGTTAACCTTTTACGGACATAAATTAAAATAAACAAATTAAGCACAAGACTGTTTAACCACTGAGGATAATTTGGCAAAAAAGCCTCATGGAAACTAAAAAGCTGATTTTTAATGGACTCATAACAGAAAACATTTCTTCATTTCACTTCTCTGGTTTTTCGGTGCATCTATCGTGTGTTTCCGGTATCAAGCAATGGAGGTTTATGGTTTTGAGATTTTGGAGTTTCTAGTGATGCAAAGGAATCAAGATAGATTTCATTTGATTAATTTTGCTTTTTCATTGCTTTGAAATGTTACCTAACAGTTGGATGGATACCAGAGACTAGTGTAATGAAATTGTAAAAATATTATCATAGTTAATGTAACGAGGTTTAAAATATCCAAAACCAGAGGCTAAGCTTAAAGAGCTATTATTCTTTATGGTAATTTGTTTGGGACAAAATGACAAACATTTAGAGCTAATGTTCTTAAGTTTAACGTTATCCAGGTAATCTTGAAATGCAATCCGACTCAATGTTATAGATTTAAAAGGTAAAAGAACATTCATTATTTCTATAAAATTCAACAAAAAATTCAATAATAAATATTTGTATGATCAAATCTAGACCGGAGAACTAAGTTAAGCTCATTTCCCTAACCAGACAGCGCCACATCCCCAAACAATAATTCGCGAAGTTCCTACAATTCGTAAATTAGAGAAGTAGATTTCTTTTAGATGGTAAATTTTGTGAAATTTATTCCGGTTGGATGATGAATTTTGTGAAATTTAGAGAAGATAGATATGTTATCACAGTATCACTAATGGGGTGAGAGCCTTCTTAGCAATGTGTTGAGAGGTGAGAGAAAGTAACTTGCGGGGTGTTTAGGGAGAGAGAAGGTAACGTCAGGAAAAACGGCATTAATTCCATCCGAAAAGAAATCTTCTAGTTAAAATAATATAGTCCCAAATGGCTAAATTATACCGCTACCCTTTGCCCTTTCGTGTTCACTAACCGTATACATTTACTTCCATATTCGCCTAATTAATCCACATATATCCATTAACATAAGTATCGGCTATTTTCAACTATGAAATAGCTGGAAATTGAAAATATATGTAGAAAGTCAACTAAGCTATAGATGTGTGTAAAAACTCATATTACAGGCATTATACTTAAACCTGGTAAAAAAGCACAAAAATATGCAGTCACAGAAGAGCCTTTTTATGAGATTTTATTGAATATTGAGATGGAGGATGAAGGCAGGAAACAAGTACTCAATATTCACCACTTTGACATGATTTAGATACAACATATATATATATATGCGTATGTACGTGTGGATCCTGTATATACAGACACATTTCATCTGCATGAATCCAAAACTAGAAATATAGGTAATTAATTGTACCAAAATAAAGTATAAATACATATATACCTGCAAAAGAGGTGATAGTAATCGAGGAAGAGAAGGCAGATTTTCTTGATCGAGAAAAAAGCAAGTCAGACACGGCACGATAAGGAATACGACGACACTGATTTTTTCTTTAATTTTTCATGTGAGGAATGTCGGATGCAGTGTCCGACACGATACAACAGACACGACACAACACGACACAATAAGATAATATTTTTAAAAGTGTTTATGCATCATAGGCGAGTCATATTCTTCTTCTATTTGCTTATTATAAATGAAACTAACCAAACAAATCATCATATAAAATATAGTATATATTATATATCCATTCAATATGGTTGCACAATCTCAATAAATTCAATTAATCTACAACTTTAGGGATAACATGATTTCAATTATAAATAATGCCATGTTTTTGGGATTAAAACTATTATTAAAAAATATGCATGCAGAGTTGCGGGTCAGCACTTCTAATTAATGTCGACGGGGCACCAAGTTTGGGACTAATACATTCATTAATGGAGCACTAATGCTTTGTTTGGTTTGATGAATTTGATCAGCTAGGAAAATGTAAATAATTCTATTTTTCGACACTTCAAATAAGAGTATTTTACTATTCGATAGTTGGCTTAAATGAAAGAAGACTTGATTTATTAAGGTTTGATTCATTTTAATCCGTAATACAAATATAGTGTAAATGTTTTAGATGTCCGAACCAACTAATTAATAATTAGGGGAAGGGGAGTATTAGGGAGTCATACATCTTTTTCTTATAATTAATGATCATCCTTTTTTTACAATTAATTAATATCGTTTTCAAAAAAAAATTATTAATGAATATCAATTATACATTTAGGTGGATTATTACTAGAGCACCCTCCAATAATTTTAGAAATTTAATTTGTTTATCTTTATTCAGCATTTTTATATTCTTTAAGAAATAAAAAATTATCTTTAGATTTAATTTCTTCTCTTTTTATATTTCTAAGAAGTCTTGTTTGCCAAGGATACACTTCTAATTAAGAAGCCTTGTTTGGCAAGAATACACAAGGTGAGAGAAGCCTTGTTTCCCAAAAATACGTGATTAAGGTGACTATATATAATATTATATACATATACTTCACACTCAAATAAGAAGAGGTTCAATAAGATTGCAGCATGGGAAGCACAATGTCCGTTTCTTCTCAATCAAACCCTAACCCTAGCTCAAAATTACGATTTACGTGGTCGGAGTGGGAGTTTTGTGACCCTATCTCCATGATTTCCTCCTCAAAATTAGAAGAAGAAAAGGAATATAATAACCGTCCATATTCGAAAGCTGGACATAAATGTAACAAAGCGTACCTAGAGTGGAAGAAGTGTGTGACAGATGAATGGGAGAATACCGGAAGAAGAGGGACAATGCTCGGAACAATTGTTGTGAGGCCATTTATGCTTAGGAGAAATGTATGGACGCACGTGTTGTCTATTTGCTTCTATTTTTTCCTGAACTGTGGCCGCGTGATATGGATTCAAGTCCAAGAGACAATAGAGATGTCTCAAGCTCGCAACGTTTCCGACAAGACCCCCGGAAAAGGGGTGAAATTTGGAGGTTGAGGAGAGACAAAAGAATTTAGGGTTTTAAGAATCTGTATTTCTCAAAACTTGCGAAATAAACAATGTTTGACAGAATTTAACTAGTCCCATAAACCAGGGATCACTATGCAATTACGTAAACTAATAATTAAAATACGATAAGACAACTATTAAGTTCAATATCCTAAACCCACTAGGATTCAACATAATCAGACTGTCACCCTGGTTTACGCCTTGCACGCTGACTTTGACGCACCACAGTCTCCTCCATCTCGCCACCTTCATGTCCTCTTGCAGCACCGTCCTTAACCAACTCCAATGCCCCATTATCCACGGCACCATCACCCACAGTATCCTTAACCTTATCATTCCCACCCCCATAAAAAACAACCTTGTCCTCAAGGTTCAAGGTAGGAAACAATCGTCGAATACGCGATGCCGGCTCCCACGTTGCGTCATCCAAGGACCCATCCGACCACTCTATTAACCATTGCTCTTGAAGCTTCCCATGTCGTAATACATTCCTCACTTCAAGCACAACCATAGGATTAGAAGGAAATCGCACAAACAACAAATCTTCTGGCAACGATTGCACCATAATTCCACCATTCTCCCCGCGGAACCTCTTTAAGAGAGATACATGGAATACCGGATGAATCCGGGAAGTTGTTGGCAGTTTAAGGCAATAAGCCACTGGACCTACCTTCTCTATCACCTCAAACGGACCAAAATATCGCTTAGCCAATTTCTAGAAACTTCGGCGTGCAGCGGAGTGCTGCCGGTACGGTTGCAACTTAAGTAAAACCAACTCCCCCACATTAAAGCTCACTTCTCTACGCCCTGCATCAGCAATAGCTTTCATTCGAACCTGCCTCTTTCTCAAATTTTCCTTCAGAAGTTGCAACACTTCTTCCATCTCCATTAATACTTCATCAACAGTCGGTAAACTACTTTCTCTCCTACGGTAAGGCAGCAATGAAGGTGGTAACCGACCATACACCACCTGAAAAGGGGTCATTCCCACACTTGAATTATAGCTCGTATTCAACGAGTACTCAGCCCATGGAAGCAACACCGTCCAACGAGCCGGTTGTCATGAAAAAATGCCCTCAAATACTGCTTCAACACCCAATTCATCACCTCTGTTTGACCATCTGTTTGCAGGTGAAAAGCCGAACTCATTTTCAGAGTCGTCCCACTAAGCGAATGTAATGTTGTCCAAAATTTACTAGTAAAGACCCGATCTCTATCAGAAATAATTGACGCCGGAACCCCGTGAAGCTTCACTACTATCTCAATGAACAAGTGTGCGACGCGGTGAGCGTCGAAATCCCCGGGCAACACACCAAAATGTGCATATTTAGATAAACGATCCACTACCACCATGATAACCGTCGATCCTTGAGACTGTGGAAGTCCCGTAATAAAGTCCACTCACGTCTTCCCACACCCGTTCCGGTATGATTAAGGGCTGCAATAATCCACTCGTCGAAAATTTGGTGGTTTGACATATTTCACACTGAGCTACAAACTCGCGCACATCCTTACGC
>JBBMKE010423860.1:0-10755 GCA_037834125.1 Lippia alba | reverse complement strand
CCATTTAAGGAAATCTAAATTGCGCAAATAGTGTCACATACGTCATACCTATACGGCCGATTGATCGGGGTGTTACATGCTTGCCAACATGTCTCCGAACATGCAAAGACAAAATGAAACAAAGCAAAATACCTAGGAAATTTACAACCACTTAGAGAAACTTTACCATCCTCATGAACGTGTTATAAGGTATAACACATAGAAGGAATTATTCAATCTTCGAATTATGACAGATACAAGTGTCCACGAGTATGGATTAAAGTTTCTTAGTTTAATAAGAAGTTTTAGTCATGGACATAGCACTTAGAGGGGAGCTCTTGGTGGATTTGTTGCTCACCTCGTACTCAACTTCAACATGAATCATGCAAAGGCTATTGTAATAGACTAGATTGGTCAACTTGTGACTGTTGAGAGCAGCCTTAAAAAGGGTTCAAAAGGTTATCAAGATCATGGCTCCTTCTTCTTCTAAGTCCAATAAGGTCGAGGGAAAAATACCCCGAAAGAAGAAGAAACCCCTTTAATCCACTTGAGGGGTCAAGAAGCAAAAGGCACTAAAAAAATGTCTAATTACGTACGGAAAAAATTTTAGAACATTTGTGCATAAATTCATTTATTGACATATTCTCTACGGATTATCTACGAAATATACTCAGTAGGTAAACACCCCGTAGCAAAATATATCTATAGATTATCTACAATTTAGTGATTGTATTTTCCCATGATTAAATTCCGTAGGAGATTTGTAGAAAATTTGTAGAAAACGTGGTCAATCTTTTTTATCAACTATTAACCATTTTTGACGGAATACCTACAAAATTTTCGTTAAAAATATTAATTTAATTATTTTAAATTTTAGAGTTTCTACGGATTTTTGACAAAATTTTTGTTGAAAATATTATTTTATTTATTTTTAAATTTTATAGTTTGGACAATTTTTTTTTACATAATTCCGTGGAAAATATTTTTTTATTTTTAATTTATATTTATTTTATATACCCACCTACGGAATTTCTACTAAGAGACTCCGTTCATAATTTTGTATATATTATTCTTAGTCAATTGTTTTTTTTTTACATTCGACTATAAAATTCATAAATTATATTTTTTATTTTTGCTATTTATTTATTTTTATTATTTATTTTTTTATTCTATTCATTTGTTATAAAAAAAAAATTTAGCATAAAAAAGAAAATAAGTAGAACATAAAATAAATTCCCATAAAATAATATAAATTCAACAATTGTCAAGGACTTCATGGCTAATAAAAAACACCAAAATAAATGTGTGTCTTATAAAGCAAATTAAGATCCACGACTACCAATATGTACACATCCACTGTTAAAACATCATCTAGAATTCTATGAGTTATCATTCACGTGGTCCTTAACTTGTGCATCATTATTGTGTGATATATGCATTTCCCTTCCATTCATAATCATTGTCATCATCTGCTCCATCATCGAGGTCATTTGATGTTGTCGAGAAGTTATTTGATCCATCTTTTGTTGCGAGTCATTTACTTTTTGACTAAGAGTGTCGAGTTGCAGCTGAACAAGATGATCGGTGTATGATTGAGTACTATCCAATGTGCAGTTGATGTTTGACCTCACATAATGTATCCCATAATTAGTTCCCTTTCTTTTCAGACCTCCAAGAGCTTCCCTCCAACCTTGAAGCTCTGCCTGTTTAGTTTGATTAATGTCAGTTAATTGATAATCAAGTACCTCATGGGCCGTTTTCTGCAAACTAAATGAAACATATTATTACATGATTAAAGATAAAGTAAAAGAAAAATAATTACTCAAAATATTTCAAACTCACTGAGGTTCGTTCTGAACGAGCATCACAAATCTCCCATCAGGCATTTTGTGCATATCATCCAAAATTCGATATATTTAGGGTTTTTCCCAGTCTTTTTGGTCTGCAATATAATATATATGTAACTATATTTAAGAATCAAAACCAACACAATAATAGAGAAGTTGCAGATAATGAACTTAATGTTTATAGAAATGTATTGAAAGTTTCTTGAATATCAATGCTTCATGTAAACATCATGATTGGAAGCCCCGAAAAAAACAAGGAAAACATGCTAATCTATGCATGATATAAGTAAGATGAAATACTTGTAACAAAAGGTCAGACGAGACATCTTTTAAGGATAAACGATCAACAATTTCAAGAAATTAATAGCAGATTAGCATAACAGTCCTGGCATTGGTCCACATTTACCAAGTATGTACCTCTATCATATTATACTAAATTAGACTGGAGTTACTGGAGTCTGGACTCTTTTTCTAGATTACATTGGCATAGTTCGCACGAAACCACAACAGATTGAGGCAATAAATCAAGCACAGTACAGATTCACTAAGTAAATAAAGCATAAACTTGCAACAGCAACATATCTTAAAATATATGAGTTGAACTTGTCCATAACAGGTTATAGCATGTGCTTACCCATCTGTAGGAATATTTGTGATATTCAACTTCATAGGATAACAATTAATAATAAAGAGATACTAAAGAAAAACATTTGTGCCCCGATATAATAAAGAGATACTAAACAAATAACAATTAACATTTGTGCCTCGATATAATAAATAGATACTAAACAAATAACAATTAACATTTGTGCCCCGAAATACTAAAGAGATGCTAAACAATTAACAAATAACAATTAACAATAAAAATTTATTCCAAATAAACACAACACTAAATAACCTCATATAAGTTTCATTTTGAATAAACTAGCAAAGAAATACTTACTATTCTCATGATATGTGTACCAGCTGAGATCGAACCCATCCTATGAAGTGCACCTCCAGTTTCAGACGCCCGATTTTGCTTAGCTATAGCTCTCTTTTTCTTGTAACTTGGAGTATTCCATGTCCTCTTTGCTTTGGTCCAAATTTCCGTATCAATAAAATCCGGCTTCTGGTCTTTTTTTCTGGCATTGTACCATATATATCTCAAATGTGAAGCCGCCTTAAATTTAAAGGCTTTCTTCATATGTCGCTCATCACGGGGATCGTAGTGCACCTCTTTCTGAAAATGATTACAATAATTAGAATAGACATAATAATTAAAATATACCTAACTACGTAAGTAAAAACTTAGATATGTACAAAAACCTTCCATTCATTAAACATTATTTCCTCTTCATGAGGGGGAACGTCGCTGTAGCACTGCCAATTACCACTATGTAGTCTCCTTTTGATGATTTCAGTTATTAATCTTGAAGCGTTATTCGACGGGAAGAACCTAGGCGAAAGGAGATAAAATATTAAAAAGATATCGCATATTTTATGAAAGAAAATTATAATTAATTATACCGAAATAATTATTTACCCATTTTGACCTTCTGGGCGAAGAATTTCATCAGGCTTTATACCCGGAGGGAGTGGATGAACTCCATTGCCAGATGCATGATCAGTATGCTGAGATAGACCCTCTGAGGTATCTGGTTCTGAAATTGAATCAGTAGTGTGCAGGGAAGTGGAATTCAGTATAGATGTCGGATGATTAGATTGAGAAGGTGAAACGTTTGAAATCCTTGACCGAGAGCATGAAGGGAGGGTAGTGGATAATGGACCAACCAACCCGTTCGTAGAAGGTGTAGAGTCATGAGGTGACACAAAATTAGAGCCACGCCTTAGAGGAAATGATTGATGGGTCCCTCTATATTTTCCCCAGCCTCTAGAAGGATGCATATTCTACAAGTATGAAATTATTACACAATGTGTGAAAACAGTTAGATCACATAGAAAGACCAAAACCACAAAGAAAGTATAATTTTTAATGAATGCAATAACAAACACAAGTATTGTAATTTGTAAATTAAGCACCTAATAACAGAGCATTTGTATGATTCAGACAAAATGTAAGGATCCATGTGACGTGTAATGAACCCTTCTATTAAGTGGAAAAGGAACAAATCAATTGGAATCCACAAAACTATTAACTTACTCCATGTTGTAATTCCATTGCCCAACCCACTTTTACATATTAATACAGAATGTTACCTATAAAGAATGTAAAGATGCAGAAATTGACAAGACATAGAATTTACATAAACCAAGTATTTGAAGTATAGCAATATGCTATTAAAGAACTAATTAATGAGGCATAAAAATCCACAAACACAATTCACAAAAATTCAAATAAGGTAATCAAGAATAAATACCACAATGGATTAAATGGATCACTTGAATCATCATCAAAATTTGGTGTTAAACTTTTCTCCAAATATATTAACTCCTTCAAACATAATGGTGGCGTATGCATGCATAACAATCACGGTTAGAGAGAAACAAACAAGAAATTGGCAGCAATAGAATCCCAAACAGAAACCCATTAAACTGAAATGCAAATGATCCGTAATAAACACTCCAGGTGACCAAATCACCAAGCCCAAACCAAAAACCTCTCAAAATTGCCAAATTTTCTGCTCTTAGTCAATTTATTAAGCAAAATCAACCAAAAACAGACTGAAATAAATAAATCGAAGTTGCACCTTCACTTATTTTTTTGCGGTCATACCAATTAATAACATTTCAACTATATATTGTATTAAACTGAAATAAGTAAACTAACAAAAGATAGAACTACAAAAAAATGCACAAATTGATACCCATAGCACCCATCAAATTCCATGACGAAAATATCATAATTTTGCAAATAAATCTATTAAAACAAAGCAATACACCTCAATTTACATACCGTTAAACACATAATCCGAAGAAAAATGATTAAATTGGAAACATGCAGAGAACCTCAAACATGAACAGGTGAGAACGATGGTACCGGCAAGCAGTTGATAGTAACAGCTAAATTCCGAAGATTTTCCCCTAAATTCCGAAGAATTTCATCGATTACGAAGATTGAAAGAGGAATGGAGAGATGGTGACGGTGGGAAAGTGGGTAGTGTGCCGAAAATGTGGAGTTGTTTTGGAGGGAGGAGCTTTCTGTTTTGGGGGGATCTCAAAAGATTTTTAGTATTGTATTATTATTATATAAAGAAATAATTGTAAAAATATTTATTTATTATAAGTAGATGTTAAGAGGAATGAAACATATTTTAGATTAACTTCAATAATAGCAATCCAATCATCGTAACTTCAATAATAATTATAATACATTCAAATATAAAACATCTAACATTTTTACTAATTCTAGATTTTTTATTTATAAATTAAATATAAATTTGCAACATGTTGGTTTAACTCAATAATTTATTGCTTTAATAATAAACTAATTCTAGAATTTTAAGTAATTCAAAAGTTAAACTCAATAGTTACGAATAAGAATTACTTAAACTCAAGTACTAAAAATTCTTTAATCTTTTCCGTTGGATCTTCAAATTCTTTATTTTTAATTTATTTTTTTATTTTTTATTTTTATTTGATTCTTTTTTCTCTTACCTCATTCTAATTTTTTAAAATTATTTTATTGTATCTTTTTATTTTTACATGAACTATTATTTTACACTAATTTAATATTATCTTAAGTTATTTATCAAGAAAATATAATTATATTAAAGATAATTATAAATTAAGTGATAAATTGAATAATTTTTTGGCACACGCATCAAGTGTACAAGGTTATTAGTGTTTTTAAGGTAAATATTTATTTCAATCAAAGCTTGATATTTACGAAAGCTAATTTATACTCAATTTAATTGAATAAACTAAAAAAAATGTTATAAGTCAAATATGAAATACATGAAAATCTACAAACATAAAATTAAAACAATTATACCTGAATATAAATCATTGTGGAGCAAATGAAGCATATTTGAGTAAAAATTTTAATTAATTAAAAATGAAAGCATTACTGAGCAAATGCAACATATCTAACTTATAAACATAAAAGCATAACAAATTTTAAAAAAAAAAAGCCAGAATAAATCAATTATCAACCAAGATAATAATATTCAAAATAATTACAATTATATAAACTAAAAAAATATCTCCAAATATAAAATCAATTGAGGCTATCATCGTCTACAAATTCTTCTTCTGTTTCATCATCCGTAGACTCTTCAGAAGTATCCTCATCAATGAATTCGTCATCCACTGTTGTAGCATTATTGGCAAAATCATGTAATTCTGACACATCGACATCCTCCAAAACGTTGTTATGATCATTCAATGTCGTTGCAAACTCATCGTACATAGATGTGTTCACGTTTGAAGGCATGTCATTCTGGTAAGCCACTTCCAAGGAGTTCCCAATATCAATTCGACCCTTTGCTTTTGATTTTATCACAGCCAACCAACCCATCTTATCACGAATATTTCCAGGATATGGAATATAATAGACTTGTCGAGCTTGTTGTGCAATAATGAATGGATCATAATTCCCGTATCTACCTCTTTCTCTAACTTCAACAATATTGCTCTCAGGATGCACAATGCGAGTTCCACTAATAGGAGTAGGATCAAACCAATCACATTTAAATAAAACCACTCTCTTTACAAGTTCCCCGGGATACTCTAACTCGACAATCTCATTCAACATGCCATAATAATCATATTCCTCTGTTCCATCATTACTTCCCCTAACCGAAACTCCACTATTCATTGTTTTTTTATTCTCACCCCAAGATCTTGTGTGAAATTTGAAGCCATTAACAAAGTATACAGGCCATGTCTTAACTTCATTGTTAGGACCGCAAGCCAATTCACGTATAAATTGACTTGTAATTCCATTTACAGGATTCAGAACCTGCCAGAAGTAATTTATTAGATGCATAAAGATATTAATATAATTACATATATTCTTTCTAAATAATTTATACTTACATATTCCTTAAACCACGTAGCAAATTCGCGACCAACCCTTTCATAAACATCTACCTCAGCAATATTGAGCAACTCAGCAAAGCTCCTGCAATTCAGTTAAATATATTAAAATGTTAGGATATATAACCAAAATTTACATTAAAAATAATTTTTATTACAATCACTTACTTAATAAATGGTTGCACTTCGTCACAGTTAAGTAACACATGTAATGTTGCAGCTCGACGCTCTTTACCATCTAGATATCGAATCTTACAAGCACCAGAAGCACGACCAGGTTGGTTAAATATTGATAATGGTGGAGCAGACTCATCAATCCCACCATCATCGTTCCGACACACTCTTGTCCTGAGTGAGTGTACATGACCTTGGAAGTAGTATGAACAAAAATGTGAAGTCTCCCGACGTAAATACGCCTCACAGATTGATCCTTCAACTTGTGCTTTTTGCATCACTGTTTTTTTTAGTTTTCCAAGATACCTATTAATTCAATAAATCAAACATTAATTTTATTAACTTAAAGATATTTAGTATCACATATATAAATTATAAATAGATATATTTAACTTTCGAATGGATACATCCAATCCACCAAACTAATTAGTGATGTTATCCAAAACTAGTCAGGGTGAATTGGGTGGATTGGATGGTTAATCTGCTGGATTAGGGAAGATTGTGACACAAGAAAAAACAGAGGCTAGAGGGAAGCACTCCAAACTTGTTCGAGTGAATAACAAACTTGCTCCTATCGATAAGATCAGTTACAACGTGCTCCTTTTGCAAGAACTTGACTTGATTGAATAACTAGCCGGAAGAACTTGATCGAATTAGTGATCGATCAAGTCAAGTTCTTTCAAAGTACCAGAACCATCGTCCAATAAATATCTTTTTAATGTGTATACTAAGACTCAACCGTGCATAAAAGTTCATGATTCGGTGAGATTGAATTTGTCAAATTACACTTTGAAGATATTTTTGTTCCCAAAGACAATCTTATTCTTATGATTGGCCTTCGACTTATTGAGATGAAAATGATAACTGAAACTATGACTACAATAGTGATTAACTGATTATCAACGTGATATTTCAAGAAGAATATGTGTTGTACTTGTGTGCATGCAAAATAGCAAAATATAATCTAATTTTATAGTTGAATACATTCTTAATGATATTAAAATAAAATTTTCTCAATATTGTTGTCATAGATTTTCTCTAAAATAATGTAAATAATTTTAAACACCTTATTGATTTGTTTTCATTTTCTCGAAATTCTAAGTTAGTTTAAAAATAAGATTACGTCCAAAATATGGATCATTCAAGAAAATAGGCAGAGTTGGCTCATTCAGAAGGGAAACAGAAAGCTCGGATACTTTTCACGATGTGATTGGCATTATGGCCGTATATATATATATAATAATTCATTACATTATTACTCTATTATTAATTAAAGCTCTAAATTAATTATTTATAACATGAAAGATACTATTGAATCTCTTTCAATTTCAATTTTCGGTAGGATTTATCAAGAGATATAAATATAATTATGGAAAAACAAATCAGTCAATTCCTTTTCTAAGACAATTAAGTTTCTACGTAAATCAATTCCTGCATATCAATTATGTGTATGCTTTCATTTAATTTTATTCAGATTCAGGCGTATGAAATGGACCATATAAGTGTGCAAATTATTCGAGTAATATGGACGTATGAGAGCTCTTTCCTTGCTCGTCTGGAAACGCTTGAATGGTTATGATCTTTCAATAGCGTTCGACATACGGTACCGAAGGCCCATCTCAGAAAGGTTGCTAAATCAGCGGTGATCAAAGTTTAGCCGTTCGGTATCGTGCTGTTTTAAATAGAATTTTCTTATTCGAATCTTTTGGTAAGCACTTGTGATGCTCCTATTCCGCTTCAAGGAAGTAGAAGAAATAAGCTTATAAATTTAAGAGTCCACATGTAGCTAATAAATATTAATATTTTATAAATATAATTAACGAATTTTTTTTTTATGTGTAGCTAATGGATATCTCTTTTGGATTTGAAATGCGTACTTGGGTCCAACAAGCTCAAGAGTCCAGGACACACTATCGCTAATAAATAGAGTTTTAAAATGGTCCGACCGACTCAAACGTATAATAAGATATAAAATTAAAAACATTTCAAACTTTGCTCCTTAATGATCTAAATTTTAGACTTTTATGGTCGAACTGACTTGAACCATATATCGGAATTAAAAAAAGAAGAGTTTCTAAGACAAATTTCAGCATATCAAGCATTAATTTGTACCGGAAAGAAGAAAACAAGCAGTAATGAATACTATACTAAAATTGAATGGTATAAAATCCCACATTTTGATTGATTCTTCAAGAGTATGTTTATTTTACGTTTATTTTACCGTTCACATCTGAGACTAAAAATTGGTTTTGTAACTGTTTCAATGTTATAATACAAATAACAAACATGAAAAATAAATTAAAAAAGAGGAAAAAAAAAATCATCATAAGTGTGAATCATAGTCTAATTTTCCTCCAGGTATCCATTTATCACCCTGGATAAAGTTCTCCACAGAAAACTTTCCAGCTTCCTCTTCCGTAACATTCCGCTTGTATCCACTCCATGTAACACGTCGAACGAGACTCGATCCAGGCCCTGAATTATTATACTCGGCGTAAAATATAGTATCAGGCGCCTCCATATCAGGCTCCCATGCAATCCACCCCTCACGATCTATAATCCCATGGATATCCGTCTCCATGATTATAGCCGTCGAGTAATTATTCCAGGGCCTTCCAAGAAAAGTACGGGCCTTCAGATTCCCAAACGGGCTTATTTGACATTGCTGGATTGCGAAGCCCGTGTTCTGATTTGGGTCTGATTTGCTCTGTGCTGTGATGGTGTTGTACTGGCCGGGGATCGGCTGGCGAGGCTGAATGCTGCAGTTTTGAAAAACTGCAGCTGCATTTCCGAAGATGAAATCGATTGTTCCGATGATTAGGCAGTTGCTGTAGAACTGGCGGTTGGTGTGTGCGTAGAGTGTGTCTTGGAAACCATCAAAGAGGCAACGGTGGAAAATTGAACGGTCGGCTGAGGACCGTAGAGCTACAGCTTGGAGCTTTTTTGGGCCGGCCGTGTTTCTGAATCCTATGTCTTGAGCGATGAAGCCTCTCCCTTCGACTACTGCAAGGTTTTGGAGGGATTCAGTCGTTTGTCGTCTCGATTCGTCGAAAATAAATCGGGATAATTACATGGACATATGGTGAGGTTTAACGTAATTACACAGACTTCCCTTGACGGCTTAGAAATTACAACTTCTTACCCTGACATAATTTGGACGTTCGCCCATAAGACACTTTTCTTTTATAGTCATGAGTTTAAAGCTAAATATTGATCAGTAAGCATCAAGTTTAAGATATAGTATTCTGAAAAAAGTTTTATATGAAATTACGAAAATTCATCGATGCATCTAATGAAATATAAATTCCTTCATATGAGAAGTTCTTGTAATTTCTCAAACAATAAGGGAAGTTTTTGTAATATATTAAACCTGACAGCATATAATAGCCCGTGTTTAAGAAGTGGAATCTGTACTATAATTTGGACATTGATGATTAGTGAAGGTTTCTAGAGGAGTTCAGTGGTTTGTTTCTTCGATTCGGTACAAAATTAGCACATTTCTTCTCAAGGAAATTAAACGAACACTTCGGATTTCGTAATAAAAACCACTTCGTGTAGAAATTTGAACAGAGAACTTACTGAAGGTCCCTGAATTAAATGTTGCAACTCCATCAGCATTGTTGAGTTGAGCAGAAACTATAGTCTTGTTCATTCCATCTCCATACATCACAACATTCCAATACTCAGAACCAATACACACATTTTCTTCATATTCCCCTTCTTTCACATAAATAAAGAATCTTTCCTGACTTCTCTTAGGCACAACGTTTACAGC
>JBBMKE010423840.1:0-10756 GCA_037834125.1 Lippia alba | reverse complement strand
TGTATTTGTTATTGAATCGCCCTTGTCGGGCTTTATTATGGAATTGAAAAGAGGCCTGAGGAGCCCAACCCTGCTTGTGTGGGTGTATTTAATTTCTGCAGGCCCGTGGCCAATGCATGCACGTGACTTTAGCTTCCGCTTTTGTATTCGTATATATTTGATCCAACTTGACAGGGTCTAACCACCGCCTAGCTTAGGAATGTTTTTGTTTTATCACCCGTTCGCTATGGTTTGATTCGGGTGCGGAGTTCCTATTCCGTAATTCGGGTCGGACCGTGTTGCGGGAAATGTAGTGCCTCACCTGCGGGGTGTTACATCGTGTCTTCCGTTCGCTAGGATCGAACTAGTGTGTGGTCTATAATCGTATATGAGTTTGGTCTTAGTGCGGGGGATGTGGTGGCCCACGCTAGGGCGTCACAACTCCACTAATTGGCTCCTTGATTTCCTCAATTATTAAATTCATTCAAACTTTTACATAAGTAAAATATTTTCTAATATGTATAGATTTCTTCTCTTAAACCATTTTTTTCTACAAGATATTTTTAAACTTAAATTTTGTTATCACTTTTGTATATAAAATATTCAGTTTTGTTTCTTTCTTCTAATTTTACATTCTGATTCATTTTTTTCATATAAAGTGCTCCATTGTTTGTACACCAATACGAGAGACCGATCAAAATCTGCAAATTTGCAAATTAGGTTGACGAATTATGTTAAATCTTTTTGTTTTTTACACATAAATACATTGTTGAGTGTTTTCTCTGATCTCTTTTGCACGGAATTCATATTTTTATTGTTCTTATATTTTTTTATCTTATTTATTTAAGTTTGTATAACTTATTCAATCGTGTTTGATGATATAATTTAACTTTTTAGCAAATTTTATATTTTTGTAAATTTTCATTGACTTTACTTTAATTTTAAAATATTAGTTAATCATTACTTTATCTTTAAGATTTAATTTCTAAATTGTAGTACATATAAGTACTTTTTTAATTTTTTATATTGATAAAAATTTTATAACTATTTTTTTATTTATGTAATTGAGCTGGTCTTTTACCATAATTATTTTATTTTCATTAAAATTTAATTTTTAAGATTTTTGAATTATTAAATTTATAAAATAATTTGAAGGATAGTTCAACAAAATTGTTATATTACTCTGGTTATCCATTAAATCAAGATGTATCATTATAGTTATTTGTTCCTTACTAAATTTATTCTCTATTTATATTTTCTTTTTGAGTTTTTTTTTATCATCAATAGTATTTTATATAATACACACGCTCCTTCATTTTCGTTCAAATTATATTTGCTGTTGATTTTCTACAATAGTCTATAGTTATATATATTGCGACTATTTGAATTTATTTGATTCTAATAATTATATTTTTTATTATCTCTATAAATTATTAAATTGATTATTTATATTTTATTTTCACATAAATTTAAATTTTTTGTTCGAATTCATTAGTACTAGGATTCTTGAAAGGAAAATATTCATTTATTGGTTACTGCTAGCGAAATTAAAGTTTTAGTATAGTTGATCGCCAATTTAATATTTATTATATTTTTAAAAACATTAATACAAAATTCATTAATTATATATATTAGAAAAGATAACAATATTTTTAATAAATATGTGCATAGCACGGGATAAAATGCTAAAATTTAACATATATACTACATATGACTTGTTTATTTCTTTCTTTCCATATATTTTAACCTATTTAATTAAAATATGATATTTACATGAGTTTTATTTATCTATTATTTATAATAAGAAAACGTTTAACTTGATATACAACTTAGAATTAAATACATAAAAATAATAAGTTTGACTTTACCAGTAATTCATTTATTATTTATAAAATTTGTGTATTGCATAAACTATTTTTCATTCTATTCCGCATGGGGTACACACTGATATCCATAAATTGCAACACGGTTTTCATTAAAAGAGTTCTGCCTTTTAAGGAAGAGAATCAAATAGTTGTGATCCCAGGGATCAATTTAAATACTCGGATAGAACTTAAAATAGATAGATTATATTTATTATAGAAACTCGTAATTATTAGGTTAGCCGTTAGAGGTACTTTTTTTTTCCCCTTTCTTTTTGCCTCGATTTGGTTTTTATTGGAATCATGACAGGGATCTGATCATTATATTTTCGTGGTGGTACTTAATTCAACGTCATTTGAATTCTATAATACATATCATCTTCTCTGTCAAGAATTTTATAATTAATAATGTCATTATTGACTCTGATATTTTGCGCTATGCTACAATTTGAATTTAATTTACTAGAATAGGGGTCGCTGGCTCATTAGCAGCCCTTTCTAGCGTATATTTCATCTATTTTATATCCTCATTTTCGGCATCCATTTCTACCTCGAGAATTTTTTTAAAATATTATTTATTTTTAATTGAATTCATAAAGTGCTATTAAAATAAAATGGATTAAGATTTTACAATAAAACGCTAGGATCTGTTAGTTTTTTGATATTTTTTATTAATTTTTTAATGCGGTCGCCGCTCTCATTGACGTTTTTCTTTTCTTTTTTTTTTATTATTTTATTCGTAGACGCTATACTCTCTGGTGCCTGAAATAAAATATTTTTTTATAATATTTTATATCGGTCGCCAGTCTCTGCGGCGACCATATTAAAATAATATTTTTTTCGAAAATGCCATACATTTTGGCATTTTCACTGTGCATCTTTGACCAGATCTAGATCTGGTCCCCCCTCCCCATTTTCTTCTTCCTTCCCCTATCTCTTTCCTTCCCCACCACCACAAAGCCCCGTCACCGCCGTTGATGCTTCCCTCCTTGCCGCCGGTACTCCACCGCCGCCTGGAGCTCCACCGAATTACTTTTTCCAGCCGCGGCTGGAATTACAGGTATTTTTTTAAATTAGTTAATGTGTTAGTCTTAGTATTAATTAGTTATATAAAATGATATGTTGTGTTGTTTTAAATTGTTCGGCGTAAAATATGTGAATTGTTATTTAGTTATATGAAATAATAATATTTTTTGTTAAAATTTGTTATTTAATGTAGTTGTTTATCTTAAAATTATTGAAATTAATAGTTAATTTATATTGTTATATAAATAATTATATAATTTGTTAGATTAATAATATGACCATTTTAACAAAATTATTTAATATTTGTGTAGATTTATAATGTCTGGGAGCAGAATTGGAAAGACATCGTTCAGTGCAATTGAAAATGATTTACTTTATTTGCAAGATACTCATCGCTCAAATTATGTTTATCTTGACAATATTGATGATATTGTGCGTACAAGGTATAATAATTCATCTGGCTTCAATCATTGGGAGAATGACAAAAGGCAAATAATATTAAATGAAAAGGTTGTGGAGATATTATATGAAATGAGCTTTTATGGTGTTTATTCTTGTGGGTTTATAGAGGTTGACTCACATTTAATCACAATATTACTGGAAAGGTGACGTCCAGAGACTCATACTTTTCACTTTTTTTTTGGGAAGCCATGATTACTCTAGAGGACGTGGCAGTTTTATGGGGGCTCCCAATACGTGGTGAGTCAATAACCGGGGCAGATAGTTATCCAGAAGAGTATGATTCGTGGAGACATTATTGTAATGATGTGTTGGGATTTTTACCAGATGCGGCTGAGATTATAGGATCCCAGATTAGATTGACAGCCTTAAGGGTCATTTATTTGAGAATTTGGTGGATAAAGAGAGCACTGAAGAGGAAGTACTACAATACGCACGTACCTCCGCGTTATTGCTTATTGGTACACTAATGTGTCCGAATACTAGTGAAAATCTTGTGAGTTTACTATATTTACAAAATATGCGAACAATTGATGAGTGTCGGAATTACAGTTGGGGCAGTGCTGTCCTGGCTTTTCTCTATCGTGAATCATGTGGAGGTAGCTACAGTTGTCATACTAATTAGAATATTAGTGGAGCATTGCAACTCGTGCAAGTAAGTTCGTGTAATTTAAATTTTACTTTAATGTATGTTTACAATTATAAACAGTGTTAAATATGTTGATTCAAATTTGGGATATGATACGTATAAAATCTATCCGGCCACAACGACTAGTGCCACGTGTGAGACTCGAGCAAACAATTCTTACAAACGGTCGAGTATTGTCGTACCTCCACATGCTGCTAGGTTCTGCTATATTAATTTTTTTGATATTTTTATATAAGTTTTTATAATCTATACTATATATTAAGCGAGAGAGTCAAAGGTGGTTTCTTGGATGGTCTCTAATTTCTTTTTCTATTTAATTAATTTATTTTTTCCATTATATACGGAACGTGTTCAACTCTACTTTTCTCTCAACTCTCTTTTATTCTTTTCTTTTGTATTCTTTTATAATTTTTCTCATATTTCTTAATTTATATTTTTATTATTTTTTATTAATATATAATTATTGAATTCATGTTAAGATTAATAATTTAATTAAATATATTTGAATAATAATTATTATTTTTTGCACACGCATTTGAGTGTGCGAAATTACTAGTATAAACATATCAAATAATAATCTACATAATATCTATAAATATCTAAATACATACACATGTATATGATGTGGTCGAAAATTGGTTGGAGCTTAGATGGTACTCCAATTGTGATTTTTTCAGTGAAAGGTGGATGAAAGAGAAGTATTGAGGCCTGCTTTGTCACATGCAAAAATGAAAGGAAGGTGAGAAGACCAGTTCAAGTTTGTTCCCATGAGAGTCAAACCAGAGACGGAGCTAAGAGGGAGCTGGGGTGGACTTTGCCCCCAAAATTTTGAAAAATTTTGTTTTCCCCCATTTAAATTTTGAAAATTTTTGTTTCTCCTATATTTTTTAAAAAAATAATATTTTCGCCCCTCCTAAATTTTAAAAAATTTCGTTTACTGCTTACATATTTTAGAAAATTTTATAATTTTGCCCCCCTTATTTTAGATTTTCGCTCCCCTCATTATAAATTTTATCTCTTTTATTTTAAAATAAATTACGGTTTCACCGTTCTTGAAAAAATATTATTTATATTATTGATATTACGAATTCCCCCCCCTCGCAAATCCAGACTCCGTCCCTGAATCTTGCAACTCCGTCCCTGAATAAAATGATAGTTCTACCGAGTAAAATGTAAAGAGTAAGACGCTGAGTAGAAACATCGCTTACAAAGAATGAGGTTAGATGAATTATTTATATGAGTGATTTGGAGAAGAAGATGCACGTATGGCAGGTTGTCCGCATCTCGAGTGGGATCACTTCTCACGCAACATGATGGCTGATTGTTTGTCATCATCTCAAGGGAGACCACATGATATAAGTCCTTGAAGGACGTTCATACGTCCCCGAGCCACGTGAACTTGATAGGTATAAAACATCCTCATACTAGTTGCGAGATGGGGTATTGCTCCCTAGTATTAGTACGCCTTAATGTATTTGGATATTGCACATAATAACTGATTTTGTCCCTTAGTGAAGGGGCAGAGTTTCTGAACCTCGTTGGAGGTAGTCCCTCTATTAGAAATATACTTAATATTTTGGTTATATATATATATATATATATAGTTTGTATTTTACTATCATTAAGAATACAAATTAATCAGAATATATAGATTATAAACATATTCTCTTTCACTTCTTTTATCTGCATATTCATAAAATCAAAAGATTTTTTCCCAAACAAAATCCAAAATATTTCTTTCGCCTAAACAAAATTCTCCTTTTAAAAAAAAAAAATCCCTCCTTTTTCTGATCCATTTTTATTTTGGCATATCAACCATAAATATTTAAATTTTCTTATTCATGGCAATTCTGCCATCATTTCTTATACATGGCAAGTCCGCCATGTGTTTTATCATCCATGACAAGTCGTCATGAGAAATTTTCTTATCCATGACAAAGTTGGCCATGAGAAATCTATCAGGATTAAATGTATGGAATAAGGATCCAGATGATGTAACTGGACCAATGTTAAATTGTGCATCAAAATATGCACGACCAAAAAATTTAAAAAAAAAAAGAAAAAATGGATCGGAGAGCTGCATGTAGAAAAATAAAGTTTTCAGGATTTTGGAGAAAATCAAACTTGAGAGTTGCAAAAAGGATTTTGTAGATTTGGAGAAATCAGAAAATCAAGTTTGTAGACTGTCTTGAGTTGGAGAAAATCAAACCAAGAGTTGCAGAAGCCGAGAGTTGCATAAGTTCAAGTTGACTTCATTCATTCGAAACTCCAACTTGAGAGGAGAGTATTAGAAATATACTTAAAATTTGGTTTTATCCGTTTGTAAGTTGTAACTATCTTTTGTTCTTATCTAGGATATCTTCCATCTTAGGTAGGTTATATATATAGATCACTGCATGTAGAAAAATACAGTTTACAGGATTTTGGAGAAAATCAAGCTTGAGAGTTGTAAAAAGGATTTTGCAGATTTGGAGAAAATCAAGGCTGGAGAAAATCATGTTTGTAAGCTTGAGAGTCGAAAAAAGGATTTTGTCGATTTGAAGAAAATCAAGGCTGGAGAAAAATCAAGTTTGTAAGCTTGAGAGTTGCGAAAAGGATTTTGTAGATTTGGTGAAAATCATGGCCGGAGAAAATCAAGTTTGTAGACTTTGAAGAAAGAGTTGGAAAAAATCAAACCAAGAGTTGCAAAGCCGAGAGTTGCATAACTTCAAGTTGGATTTCTTCATTCGTTCGAAGCTCCAATTTGAGGGGGGAGTATTAGAAATATACTTAATATTTTGTTTTATCCGTTTGTAAATTGTAACTACCTTTTATTCTTATCTAGGATAACTTCCATCTTAGATAGGTTATTATTAGATATGTACGTAGTTTGTATTTTACAATCATTAAGAATACATATTATTCAAAATATATAGATTATAAGCATATTCTCTTTCACTTCTTTTCTCTCCATATCCATTAAAGAATTGATGATATCCATTAATTTCTAAGACCCTCAAGGTTTAATGCTCCTCTTTGAAATATGCAATTCCTTCTTGATGTTCAACGTCTTCCTTATATTAAGGCGACAGTTCAGCTACCGTGATTCGGAGAAACCTGACTTCGAGGTATCCTTTGCAGCACTCAAGGAGATTACCTCTTGGGTGAGCTTCCTCAAGTGTTGTATATGTTGGTAATGATCCTGGAGTTTTGACATTGGCTCTTAATGAATTATTTTCCTCGAACTCCATAGAGGTTTTGAGACAAAATTCTAAGGGTGTCTCTTTGTGTAATTGGTGGGGGTGCTGGAGACGTCAGTTGGTTATACGTTCCACATAACTATCAATTGGCTGACACATAGCATGATGAAATTGTTACACGTTAATAACACGTGAATATAAAGATTATGAAGTTATTTTACTTGTTTTGATTGATTTGAGTCCATACATTAGAGGAAACATTCTAAAAAAACGTTAAAAAATAAATAATTTTAGCATTAAAAAAATTAAAATTTTAATAATATTTTTAATAATAGAAATAATTCAAAATAGATGCATATGATGGACCCAAAATACGCTCGAATCTTCACCGTCCACGTGCCACGGTCCCAAAAACGCTTTTAGAAGTTAGAAAAGGCTTGGGCATAACGCTCGAAGGAGTGAGGCTCGTGACAGGGTTCTAGCCTCTCCCCTGCCTCACCCTCGTAGTCGGGGGTCACTCTGGGATCTATCTGACGCACAAGGCCATGACCCTCATCGAAACCTTCACTAAAAGGACCACCCTATGAGAGGACCCATCCTCGAAGTAGTCAACCCTCGAGCTTCGAACGCTTGTCGGTTCAATGCTCCTCCTATGGACAGGGAAGCTCTATCTCGAGCGTCTATACACTCGATAGCGTGCCCACGTGCATCCTGTCGTTCGAGGGAATAATCCCTTGACTGCCGCCGACACCACAGCTGTGTATAACTACCTAAAAGGTGAGTCAGACACACGTATGTCGCTTTCAAGCCCTCACGTCCCGCCACGTGTCTAGGACAACACCCTTTCAGGACCACATGGGTGATATTGCTAAGTACCTTTCATCCTCAACCTATAAATAGAGGAATTCACATTCACATTCCTCAAGTAATTCATACATACCACAAGCTTTCTTCACCTACAAGAAACACTCACTGAACTGAAAATTTCCATTGTTGCACATTTTTCAAGCTCTTACAGCTTCACCACCTTCATCTTTTCGGGTGTTACCCTAACTGGTATAATTCATGCTCTATTGGGAACCCAGTTTCTGAGGCTCAAAACATGCCTATAATGGTCTTTCCCATTCACAAATATAACATATTTAGTGTTTAATTTCCGTTAGCCAATTTCAACACCATCATTTTAGGTCCCGTCTGTGGGAAACTACCATTCTCCAACCTTCTTTTTGTTAGCTAGTTGAACAATAGCACCCTTCTTTTTCGCTTTCATTTCCAGTTCAATTCGATTTTTGGAAGTTCAAGCTTGTTACAAACTTCAAAGATGGTTACCTAGATCTGGTACAGCGGATAACCGAGGTGCTCTTCGTCCTTTCAATAAAGAGAGCCTCGAGGGAGGAGCTACCACCGCAATCACCACCGCTGTGGTTGGGGGTGTTAATCCGATGGTAGATTTGGGAAACCAAGCTAATATAGCTACTCCGAGTGTTCTCCCTATTACCGCACCTCCGCCTGCCCCCACTAACGCAACTGTCACCACCAATGTAACACCCGAATGCGTGACGTCACATCCCCCGCACTAAGACCCGACCTGGCCACGAAATAGAAGTCGATGCCCGAGTCCGAATCCCGGGCGAACAGGGACTCACACACGCACTCGCTATGCTAGGTGGGCTAACCCTTAAACCAAATAATTACCAACGACGATCAGAGCAAGGCAACAGAAATGCGGAAGCATATCATATGATATTCACAATGATCCACGGGCTCCAAAATTACAATATTCACATAAGCATGGCCTTCGCAGCCTTAAGAAAAGTAAATGCGTTCGAACATAATTACAATACCAAAATGATAACAACACTAATAGTATGAGTGTGTGCGTTACAAAATAAACCACATGCGAGACAAGTATGCAAGACTCTCTAAGATTTGTATCCTCGCCTAGCACAAACTCACACCTGCAAGCAAAAGACTGAAACAAAATCGGATTCAATCCAAAAGGGATTGGTGGGTATAAAAACAAGGCATAATATAAATAATACATGAATTTAAACACATTCATGCAAGTTATAATCCCCGTTGAAGTTTTAGAAAAGATTTCCCAAGTGGGTAAGAAGAAAAAGAAAAAGAAAGAAAGAAAGAAAGAAAGAAAGAAAGAAAGAAAGCATCAATGGGTTTATAACTACCATTTTACAATTAACAATGGGTCATTCATGGCCCGCCGAGTGGGCGTGTACAATCTCCATCCTTCTCCTCGTGTGTATTCATTAATCATTCAATCATTCTTGCGTTATCATACAAACTTATCTTTCGTGCACATTCAATCCAATTCAATTCATTACATGTTTCGGCTGTCCGAATCACCGGTATTCCCGCACGTTCCTCCTTCGGGTGATGGTCGGGCTTGCAAGACCCGGCCATCCAATCATAAAGGTTAATGGGGTACATGAATCCCCAAAAGCCCGACTAGCATTTCTTTGCCAAACCTCCTGTTCGTCGTACATGCGTTGGGACTAGTGTGAGAGAACCACCGTCGTCCCTTGCCTTCCCGGATAGCCTCACACACTAAGTCCCTGGGCCTCGTGAACAATCATGTAATATCTCGCCAAAACATTCGGTAGGGTTACAAGAAAATGGGGCTTACGTTTGAAAACATTTACACGAAAATGACTCAATTACTATACATATAGTTTTGGCCTAAAACTTTGCACATAAGGGTTATATTGGGTCGTTTACCTAATAGAAGAGAAACCCACCTTACACCAAAGGGATAAAAGGCAACAAGGAGCTAGAACTCGCCGTCGCCTCCGACAGGACCCGTATCTGTGCAAAAGAAAGTGAAGTGAACGCATGAGGACCAAGTATGACATACGGAAACATCGTTAAAATGATATAAGATGCATATGAGGTCATGTAATGCAATCACTTAACATTCTCAATCCTTTCCATTCATTCTTGATCAATCCATGCGCAATTCATGACATATCAATCCCAAATTCGTACATGAAACATAAAACATGTATATGAAATGTAAATCATACCAAGTCAAGCTTCATGAATTCATATCAAATGCAATACAAACTTATAAGCATGATTAAACCACTTGGGAGTCATAATAGGGGAAGGAAAACATCATACAAGCGAAAAGAAATGCGAAAACGAAGCACAAAAGTCGGCCGAAGCTTCTGTGAAGAACCAACGGTTGTTGGTTTTTCCTTCATGAATTCCAACGGCCGTTGGTTCTTTGTAGTAGCTTCTGCAAAGAATCAACGGCCGTTGGTTTTCCAAGGGGAAAACCAACGGTCGTTGGAACCCCCTCAGACACGAAAACCTTGGCCAAAACAGGGCACAACACATACACAACAATCCCAACACTTCTCCCAACCCTTAAGGCATGAAACAACACCAAAAATTGAATGAAAACAACTCAATACATGCAAGGAAACAAGCTCCAACAACAAATGAGGCAAGAGATCGCATATATGGGCAATTCTCCAAAAATTGTATACAAGAGCATTAATGGCGAGTCTTGAATGCTTCAACTACCATGTAATATGAATTTATACAATCATTAAGGAAGCTCAAGGGATCACAATACACAC
>JBBMKE010423810.1:0-10758 GCA_037834125.1 Lippia alba | reverse complement strand
ATAATATATATATATATATATATATATATATATATATAGGATTTATACTATAGTATGGATGATCATTTCATGTGATGGCACATACGCAACTGATTGGAAGTGTTTAGACTAAAGGTTGAACTGGATAATTTTTTATATTAAAATTATCTCAACTTTAAGGTAGGGATAAACAAAAAGTTCAAATCCCAAAATTTAATTTTTTAAAATTTTTAAATCCCAAACAACTGATCAAATGCAATTATTAATTTTTTAAAAACCTAAAATATAATAAAATGATAAGAGCGATCCAGTTATAATTTATAATATTTGAACACTAAAAATTGAGTGACTGATAAAGAGATTGAAAATCATCTATTAAAAATATCATTATGAATTGTCGAATACTTCTACAAATGCCTTGGGAAGCCAGAATAAAACATGTCTATTGGGAGAAAATAGCAGTGCTGACAAATTAGCGAAGATGGGCCATAAAATTGCCGTGGAATGTTTGATTTGGGACTGTCTCTGACTGAGTTTAGTTAATTTTGTTTTTATTTTGTTCGCTCCGGTATGGGCTTCTTATTGCAAAAAAAAAAAAAAAAAGAAACACCAAAAACACTAATAGAACATTTATTTTGTTGCGGGATGAAATAAGATTGATGAATAATGAGATGAGTTGTGCAATATGATGTCAAATTGATCATATCAGGAAGATGCAGGATCAATTTTTGTCTAATATCATTTCAAACCTTATTATCAATTCGAAAATATCGGTAAACATTAAATAACATTATTAATCTATCCCCAATAGCACCAAAAAAATTAATCTATCCCCGTTAATTCTAAAAACTAAACATACAAAAGATGTAACTAACCATTCCAATAAAATAGTATCAAGAAATGATTTCCCCGTCATATCTCCACTGTAAATGAACAAGAAATCCCTAAAATTCACTCCCTTACCCTAGTCCCACCGCTCAATTCCACTCATCAGTTAATAAAAAAGGAAATTCCATCTTGGGAGCAAGAAAGGTCTCCTCCAATGGCGGAAGTGTATTTCTCCTTCTTCTCCCTAATCCTCCTCATCCCACTTTGTCTATTATTACTCCTGTACTTCATCGTCCGCCCCAAGGCCGTCCGCGTCCCAATCAAGAACCGCCACGTGTTCATCACCGGCGGCTCCAGCGGCATCGGCCTCGCCGTCGCCCACCTCTGCGCGGCCGCCGGCGCTGAGGTCACCCTCCTCGCCCGCAGCGTCAGCAAGCTCGAGGAGGCAAAGGATTCGATCAAGCTCGCGACGGGACGTGACGTCAGGATCTTCAGCGCTGACGTCAGGGACTATGACGCCGTGAAGAGGGCGGTAGATGAGGCGGGGCCGATCGACGTGCTGGTGTGCAACCAGGGGGTGTTCGTGCCGCAGGAATTGGAGGATCAGGAATTGGATGAGATTAAGTTCATGATCGATGTGAATTTGACGGGGACTTTTCATCTGATTAAGGCTGCTTTGCCCGGGATGAAGAGGAATCGGGCCGAAAGGGGGCCGGGGTCGATCGCCATTATGTCTTCGCAGGCGGGTCAGGTATTGAATCTATAATATGTATTTTTGCTGGATCGTATGAAAGTGTTGGTTTTGAGTTGGATAAGATTGTTGATGTGTCGTTTATGTGGTATTCTTTTCATTGTTTTTCTCGGAGGAGGAGTATGGTTTTTCTTAATCTGCATAATGCTGTCAATCTTTCTATTTGTAATGCATTTGTTGCTCTTCGTAGACTTAATTAAACAATGAATTTGCTGGGAATGTTCTTCATATTTGCTTTAGTAACCTGCTTATCTTGCAACCATAAGCTTAGAAAAAGGTAGAAGCAAATTTGCATTTTCATTGACGGAGATTCTGTCGTTTCTTTTTGTCTGCAACTGATGTGACCCTTGATTGGAAAATGACAATAAGATTTACAAGAATTATGTACTCAGGATCAAAAAAGTGGTTTTGGGTGTTGGAAATGATTCTTGATTTTTGAGCAATCACTACGTTTTTTTCAACTTGATCTGGTTTTACAATCTGTATATTGTATTCAGGTTGGCATATACGGTTATGCAGCTTATTCTGCCAGTAAGTTCGGCCTCAAGGGTTTGGCAGAATCATTGCAACACGAGATCATTGCAGAAAACATTCATGTCTCCCTCATCTTCCCTCCCGACACTGAGACTCCCGGTTTTGCAGAAGGTCCAAATTCTCACTTATAATCATAAGATCTCCTTGTAATAATTTCCTAGGTTAATTACAGCAACATGCTATGAGGCTTGACCTAATTACACAAACTTCCCGGAGGGTTTAGAACTTACTGAATACTTACTGGCAAGATTTTAAGTTACATCTGGATCCACGATAACAGGGCTAATTTTTATGAATGTCTATTTTGCCCTTGAGATGTACATGTCAATATTTGATTTTAAATTCACAACTATAATAATAACATGTGTTGGACCAAATCTCGGGTATGTCAAAGGGAGTACTAGTAAATTTCTAAGCCTCATGGGATGTTCGCGTAATTATCCCTAATTTGTTACAAACTGCCATTAATGCTTATCTCCTGATAACAGAGAACAAAAGAAGGCCACAACTCACAAGCATCATAGCAGCTTCCTCCGGTGCAATGAAAGCCGAAGAAGTTGCCAAGAAATCTCTGGATGGAATTCAATCAGGCACCTTCATCGTTCCCTGCAACTTGGAAGGATTCTTGCTCTCTGTTGCAACTGCTGGTTTATCTCCTCAGAGATCATATCTGATGGCATTTGTTGAGGTAATGACAGCCGGCTTAATGCGCCTTGCTGGATTGTTTTTCCAATGGACTTGGTACGGGAGCATCGAGAAATTTCATTCAAAGAAGTAGAATTAGCTGTTCTTAGATATGCTCAATCATGTAATACAAGATAATCTGATGGTTATAATTTTTAGCCCGTATGGTATTTCGCAGTTTAGTGGTTTTAGTGCGATCTTGAGAAAATTTAATTCCTGTTGTTTGTTGTTGATGGTGTATCTGAAACTTTTCCACAGGGTATAAAACACGGTTATTTTGAAGTATTACTCAACCCGAAAAACGTCGCTGCTTATATTAATGCAGAGATTCTGTTTGTGTAATAATATGTATCTTGATTTCGATTAAAGAAATTAGCTTGCTAATATATATGTAACATACTTGAAGGCCTCTAGTTTTTAGAGACTAATCTCCCGAGGTATTGGAGGCGCTTTACACGTGGACTTTTCCCAGCGTAATTTTTTACATCCACAAGGTTCGAACTCGAGACTTAAGTAAACTCGAGCTCCTATCCACTTGAGTCAACTGTCCGTTGGTACTTGAAATGAGTTGAAGCCCGTGACGATATAGTTCAGAGGGCTCCAATATCATTAGTCTAAAGACAGAATTCATAATGGTCAAATATAAGTTAATCCTTTTACAATTGAGCTGTCGAATAGTTTTTAAGGTTTCTTGATATAAGAGAGAGAGAGAGAGAGAGAGTCCCCATGGCCATATATATGCCAATTAGTTCTTGTTCTTAGCTCTGCATATAAACTCACATATATCCAACAGAGCCTCAGAACTCCAGTTGTAACATGAGTTCTTTTGTTGTCTCTTCCGAAACAAGTGTGCCACATAAGGAAACCTCAGTAGACACATGGCAATGTTGCATGCTGCCCCTGTTTCAAACTCTTCCATGCATATCCTCAATTTCTATTTGCAGAAGCATCATCATCTTTTCTGCCATTTATATTCTGAGGTAAGCTTAGAGATTTCTCACTGGCTCTCTCTAACACACGCACATACTTGAATAAACCTCGTCCCGTTTCTTGTTCTTTGATCCTAGGAAATTCAGTACTTAGTAATATCGGAAAAATAATATGGCGACGGAGGAGCATAAGTTCCCACCGCAGAGTCAGGCGGAGCAGCCAGGAAAACAGCATGTGATGGACCCTATTCTGCAGGCACTTCGCCCTGATTACGCACCAGCCAACAAGCTCCGAGTAAGATGTTGGTTTTCGTCGTTTCTCTGTAGATTAACTGAATAATTACACGGATATATACCAAGGTTTGAAAAATTACAGAATTTTCTCAACCCCGTATCCTAAGGTTTAGCTAAGACATGTTATTATAGCCATGAGTTTGAAGACAGACATTGCTGTAACTGTTGAGAGAAAATATGATATAAATGAGAGATTAGTAGGACTTCATCAAAATTCATTGATCTAAATGTGGGAAAAGTTTTTGTAATTTTTCAAACTTTATAGGAAGTGTGTGTAATTATGCCTAACCGCAGGGTATCTCAATGTAATATCATTTTCTTAATTTCAAAGATCCAATTAAACTTTTGTTAATATTCGGTTATAATTGAGTACTTAGCTTTCCAAATATTTCCAGGGAAAAGTGGCTTTAGTGACGGGAGGCGATTCTGGGATCGGAAGAGCAGTGTGTTACACTTTGCCCTGGAAGGTGCAACAGTGGCCTTCACATATGTTGCTGGGCAAGAGGAAAAAGATGCTAAAGACACCTTAAGAAAGATTCAAGAACTGAAGACACCTGAAGCAAAAGATCCTATTGCCATCCCTGCAGATGTTGGCTTTGATGAGAACTGTCGAACAGTGGTGGACGAAGTCGTAAATAACTACGGACGCATTGATATCTTGGTCAATAATGCAGCAGAACAACATTTGACTAACACGGTCGAAGAAATCGATGAAGACAGGCTTCTCAGGGTTTTCAGAACCAACATCTTGTCCCACTTTTTCCTCACCATGTAATGCAGGATTATCCTTAATGGCATGACTAATTTTCTAAATAGTTTATAAACATGATGGTAGTCGGTAGATAATGATATTGCATATGCTAAAAAAGGTTTTGGTGCAAATTCTTGGGAAATTCTTAAACAGGCATGCTCTTAAGCATATGAAAGAGGGAAGCAGCATCATCAACTCGGCATCTGTGGAAGCATACTGTGGGTCCCCCGAGTTCCTCGACTACTGCACGACAAAGGGAGCCGTAGTTGCCTTCACACGAGGTCTAGCGCTGCAGCTCGTGGAGAAAGGGATTCGTGTAAATGCAGTGGCGCCGGGGCCCGTGTGGACCCCACTGCAAGTCGCTCTCAGCCCAAGGAGATGGTGGAGGAAGTGGGGTCGGAGACCCCAATGGGAAGAGCTGCGCAGCCACACGAGATAGCACCGTCTTATGTTTACTTGGCCTCGGAGGAGGCGGCATCGTTCTTTACTGGCCAAGTTCTGCACCCTAATGGTCTGTGCCTGTTTTTGTAATGCTAAATGTCTGATTCTTGTCTCTGTGTGTGATATATGTTTGATGAATTGATTTGTGCTGTCTTTTGTTTTGGCAGGTGGGATGATTGTGAATGCATGATGCAAGTGTAATGGGAATGAAAAGACAGTATTAGCAAACAAGAAATAAGGGGAGATGTTGTATGTATAATAAGCTGTATTGAGAATAATGAGTTGTACTCTACGTTCTTTCTACATGGATAATAAAGCAGCCCTTTTGTTGTTGTTGTTGTTATTATTATTATTATTATTATTTGGTTCTATAGCCCATTTTCATGGGTCGAGCCGGATCAGACCACTTATGTTCGTGTTTTAGAAGTTGAAGCATTTGTTTTTTGTTTTTTTTTTGGGTACAAGGAGACTTAAGCAGTCTCAAAGGTGAAGATAATCCTAGTAAGTTCTTCATATCCTCGTCAAGGGTCTCCCAAATCGTCAATTCGTGGCAAGAATGACCTCTCTTAGCAAGAAAATCAACGCATGTGTTTTCTTCGTGCCAAATATGTGTAACTTTCACCTACCAAGGACGAGCCAAGAAACTCCTGCAGTCTGCAATAAGGTTTCGAAAAGGATGTTGATCCAATGGAATCTGGTGATCTTGAATGAGAGACACCGTGAAGGAAGAGTCGCATTCCATCCAAATTTTCTCGAAGTGTCTCTCCCACGCCAATCTCAAACCTTCCCTAACACCCAAAAGCTCGGCCATGTTGATAGAAATATTTCCCAAATTACAAGAGAACCCAAACACCCAACTACCATCCTCGTCTCTCACTAGTCCTCCAGCTGCTGCCGAGAAAGAGCTTTGAAAGACACTGCCATCTGTGTTAAGTTGTAGAAGCATTTGTGAAACAATACTTTAAAGAGCAGTTGCTCCTACCAGCACACTTCTCTATCCCTAAATGAAACTAAAGAATGACTCTGTTCACTTAAGGCATGCTCTTAAGCAAATGTGAGAAGGGCCAATATCGACACGACGTCGGTTCAAACCCATCTTGGTTCACTGTCTTCACCATCATCTCTAGAGTACAAATCAACAATAGTAACCAGAGGGCATATTCTTCAACTTGTACACAGAGGCATTCGAGTCAATGTTGTAGCCCCTGGACCCGTGAGGACTCCTCTGCAAGTTTTGGTATTTTAGGTGCATGATAGTCAATGGATGAGTAAAATACAACAGGCTTTCCAAGTGTTGTAAGATTTCAAGAATATCTATTAGAAAAAAGGATGGAGGAAAGCCAGAGACATATGTCTGCACAGTTTGTTACCGTATATGTAATGCAATCAATACCATAATGTGTAGCGTAAACAACACCAATATATTATTAGCACAAACAAAGGAAGATCTATTTATTCTCTTGTGAAAGTCTTTACAGGGTCCGGCAAGGGAAGTTCGGAAGCTAAAACGAGAAGACATGTAACGGAGTAAACCATAAGACAACGATGCACCTCATGTTATTCACATAAAGGGAGGTACAAACAGAGAGTTTACAGAACCAATTAGACTTTTTTTAAGCTTAGCAATGTATGTCTATTATAGCCAACACCACTTTTGCAGGACGCAAACAATATTCAGTACTCGTCACTTGCAAAGTCTGGCTTTTGGCTGCGAGACTTGACTTTACCATCATCAATTCTTTTCCTGACAAAAAAAATTAACAAGGGAATGTGTGAAAACTTGAAAGTGGAAAGGGTTAGATTTCAAAGTGCAAATGGATTCCAAACCTTTGCAAGAAAAACTTCTACGCCTTCTGACTTCTTGTTTGTGATGAATTGGGGATGCTGTTGTATCATGCCGTTTGAAGTTTCTCCTGCCTCATCTTCAATGTCTGTCATCTCATGTGGAGAGGTTCCTGCTTTATAATCGAATAAAGGACTAGAAAATCTGGCTCGTTTCTGGGTAATGTCGAGGCGTTCTATCATCTTAGCAATTTTAGCAATGCCCGCACTGGTTTCACGCTGAACTCCTTTACTTAGTTCTTTGACAGAGTCATTACGAGCAACAAATTTCTCCTTCAGACTGCGAGTACTCTTTGAGATAGATTCTTTATACCTGTTGCAATTTATGGGACTTGAGCACTACTGAACAACATGTCATGTAGGGATGATTACACTAGCATACCCTGCCTGATTACCCAAACTTCCCTTAAGGTTTTAGAAATTACGAAAACATCCATAACAGGCTCTAAGATTTGGCCTATATTAAAGTCATGAGTTTAACGTCAAATATTATAATAAATGTCAACAGCGAATAGTGTATTCACAAAAAATAGATACTAAATCATCAATTTCATCGATCAAAATGTAATGTAAATTCTTTGACAGACGACGTTTTCGTATGCAAAGTTTGTATGATTAGGACAATACTCAAAGTCTATCAGCGTCATTCACCCTTTCATATTAAAATACTAGAAGCTTGTACCATTACAAAGGATAGACATTTTGCATACCATATTGTACGGCCCACCTCATAAAAAAGTTCACAATTTCAGATCCCGAGGAGTGATATCAAATATTTAATAACTCAATAAAGCACAAGATCCAGTCCGTTTATTGCCAAAAGAAGACATGCAATTACCTTATTGAAGCAGTGGAGATTTTTGACTTAAGAGACTCTGAGAAGGCCGAAAATTCAGACGAGCTTGATCTTCCAGGACTACCAGGCGGTGATTGGCTGAAAAACGTAAAACATTCATAAGAATATCCAAGATATTGTATGTTTGTCTGCATTAAATGATATTATTGCTAACCTCAAGGATGGACAAATCATAGGAGAGGATGGATGATTAACATTAGTGGCTGATTCCATGTCCGGGAAACAAGGAGCTGTATTCTGGCAAGTGTTGGCCTGAGTCATATTTGATGTGTTTGATATTGGAACGGTAGGGAGAATTTGTGAAGGGCTAGCGACTGTAGTCATTTCCCGTCTCCTTCTACTGATGTTACGAGCCCTGCTAGCAATAGCAGCAAAATTTCGCAAAAGTCTCTGCTCAAAATCACATTCCTCAACATGAAATGCATTCTGAAAAAATTGCAAGAAACGTGATTGTAAGATAAATTTGTTATCCAGGTTCTCCAATGGATTCGTAAACTGTAACCTAGATAATTGACCTCATTGTTCCGATTAACAGGGCTAGATTCTCGCCTAGACCTCAAATTCCTGTCATTCTCCACTCCAGCTAACAGCTCTTGGCTGCAAAACAGAAAAAAAAAAAAAGAGTTGGAAAAGTGAAAACAATAAATTCCTGAATGAATCATGACGAAGATTATGAGGAAATGCCGCAGCATTTGTGTTTTTCTCTGCTTGGCAACAGACAATAAGATGTTCAGTACCTGGCAGGATCTTTCAGGACAAGATGCTGCGAGCATATCGGGCATTCACTGCGCCTTTGAGTCCTATGAAAGGAGGAATTCGTTTGAAGATGGTTGTCAGTGCAAAATTAGTACGAAAACATGGAATACAAACTTTGTGTAAGCAAGAGAACCTACCATTCAAGAATACAATGCAGATGATATTCATGCTTACACTCGGTAACCTGAAAGAATAAAACAAACCGCTAAAGCAAATGGGCATTTGTATAAAGATACTTTCTTTTAGGATAATAACCGATCATGAAACCATTCTTTTGAAAATCCAACAAATTGGATTACTCGGGCCTCCGCCGAAAAAGATCTTGCACAACAAAGCCATTCCAGGCACTTCCACTATCCAAAGAGAATAAAAGCAACATACCTTTGTGAAACTTCTTCACATAGTAATAGCACATTGACACATTCTTATTCCCCACTATCATATAACCCACAGATGCCATAATACCAAGCTCAAAGAAATAGATACAACAAAAGAGTAATCAATGGAAACTCATAACCATTTGGCCCTTAGAACACCAAATAATACCCTTTTCAAATTCTTTTCAACTCGATCATATGATATAAACAAAAAAGATTAAATCTTGATCCACCATATCATTCAACAATCATCTCAATCACAATAGACACCCATTCAAAAATCACAGAAACTCTCACTTGGACACCCAAAACTCATTCAAAAATCACAGAAACTCTCGAACAGACATATAATCAAACAGATAGCACACAAACATACATCAAACAAAGATCACACAGAAAAAACACATCTTACAGATGCAGGATCGGCGGAGCAAAAGGGCTCAAGGCAAATGCTGCAAGCGTCATCATCGACATCAAAAGGGCCCGAAGAAGAAGAAGATGAAGGCGCTGAGAAAACAGGAGTAGCCATGACATTCATCTCATCACATTCCCATTAACATTAATGTTCTTTGGCAATATATATGACTTCCAAGGGACGGAAAATTCAAGAAGTGAAAAATAAATACGAAGAGTATTAATTAATAAGAGAAAGAACATAGAGGGAGAGAGAAAAGGGTCAAAGAAAGGAATTATGGAGAGAAGAGAAAGTGCAGAAAACTCGGGAAATTTTTGCGTTACTTTGTTCATGCGGTTGGTGGAATAAATCAAAGCATCTCCATGATTTTTCCTCCTCGTGCTTTTTACTTTGTGAAAATGCCTTTTTGACCCCTCTGTTTAACTTTATTGACAAACAAAGACTTGTTCAAACCACTATTATTTAAACGTATTAAAAGTAATTCCTTTTTATATTAATATATATTTTATAATTATTTTTAATATAATTTTTAAGTCATGATAAATAATTAAATAGTATTTAAGAATGTTAGGTTAGTTAAGGAAATTAAAACTATAAGAGGAAAAAGATTTTATTATATAAGAAAAAAGAAAAAGATTTTTTTTAATAAAAAGTACACGAGATCAAACCCAAGACCTTACCTCTTGGAGAATCAACACAATAACCAAATGTTGACTAAGAAAATGGAAAAAGTTGAAATGAGAAGACGAAAAAATAGATAAGAAAATAATATTTGATGATAAAATAAATAAGTAAATAAATAAAGATAATAAAGAAGGGGCGGTCTCAATTAAATCTCCCCTAGGTGATGGAATTTTGCTTTGCTCCATCAAATGAAAAATGCCCTCACTAACTCCCCAATTGACTTATGTAATTTTAATTCACTCCCTAAATACCTGAAAAGACGGTTTTGCCCTCAATCTATCTTCCTCAACCTAAGAACTCAACCCTCCATTATTGACTGAAAGTGTAAGAGAAAGTCGTTTCTCCATCTTGCCGGCGCAACTCTTCAGGGATCGGTGGCGCAAATCGCCGGCTACATTGTTGTATTTCGGAAAGCTCCCATCTTTTTCTCTTTTTTTCTTCCAATTACATTGCACCTAAGGAAAAACACCCCCTATTTTGCGCACGAGGCGAGAAAGACGGTGTTGAAGTAAATCAGCTCCGAAAACTCTCGCCGACGTAATCCAGGTCTGGGTATTAACTTCCGTCGTAAGTAATTTCAGGCATTTCGTTGATTTTGACCATTTCGTAGCTCAAGTTAATTGTTTAAATTTTTTAG
>JBBMKE010423799.1:0-10759 GCA_037834125.1 Lippia alba | reverse complement strand
CTAATTTGATTAGAATAAATAAATATTAAATATCTTCTATTTAATATTCTAATATGATTAGAATAAATATTTAGTTATTATAAGAATATTTAAATATCTCTTAATAAGTTAAGAATTCTTTTAAGAAAAGAAAAACGAACTTACTTGGAGAAAAAGAAATAGAAGAGTCAAAGAATCATTTCCTTCCTAGAATTGGGGATTTGAGAAATCCACTTATATAGTGGAAGAGCTGAAAATCACGTTGGATAAGTGAAATACACGAGAGAACAAAATAGAGAGATTAGGTCAGAAAAATAGTTTTCGTCTTTTCTCAGTTTTACATGTGATTTTGAGGATTCGACAAGATGGGTTGCTGGAACGAATTTTTTCAAGACATATTCGGAGTGAAAAAATCGCTCTGCATAAGATGGCGATCTCTGTTCGTCAAGATGATGAATCATTTGGTTGAAAAAATCAGACAACGATTTTTTCAGTATCTGATTTCATCAAACTGGGTTTTGAAGGGAGAATTAAATTCTGCTTTCTCTTATCTCGTTTCTTGTTTCTTTAATATACATGTTACAATACTAGCATACTCACTAACATGATTTGAATCTAGGTTGGTGTGGATTATTGCTCTAGAGGATTTAGTTTGGAATCTCAAAGAATGAATCGATCAAGAAATGGGAATTTCATGTCGCATAAAGAGCGTTTGAAGGCGGCTCAATACGCTTCAAGAAAGTTACTTTTGCTGTAAGTTTCTTATTTCCCTATGATACAGTATGAGAATTGCAAGTCCAGTCATACTTTTTGAAAAAAAATTTTAAATTTCCGCTGCTTTACTCTGCTGTTTTCCAACACAAACTCAGTACACGCCATACACTCCTTATTTTCCGACTTCAGACAATGCAAAAGGTGGTTCTCATGCGATTTCTTTTGACGCACCTAATGTGCAGTACCGACCTCAGTTTGGTACTACCCCAGTCTCATTCTCTTTACCAGTGACTGAAGAAGAAGATGAGAGACCTCTACGTCGCAGGTCTGACAGACCCTGACGGGCACGAGGATGCGGTATCGGGGGTCATTTAAGACATCATTAGTAATTCCTTTTAAGAATTTCCTTATTAATTATATTTTCCTAACTTTCAAAAATATAACTAGTTTGATTTCCTTTTAAGTATTTCTTCTTTTATTGTATTTTCTTAACATAAAAAATATTAGGTTTTGATTATTAATAATTGAATGAAGAAATGAGTGAAATTAAATATGAAACTACAACATAACGTTTACGAAATGCGTACAATTATTAAAGAAGCACTTGACATTACAATACAATACAGAACACACATCAGAACAAACATCCATTACAATACTCTAGACAACATCACGTAATCTTAAAACATTTAACACACCATACAATACACACATGAACTATCTCCGGCGAGATGGACCAGTCCATCTCATTGTGGAATCTTGTTGTTCTATCTCTCCCACGCTGACTTAGCTCTTTCTTGGATCGTGCACAAGCTCAAAACCTGCAGATGTCCAGTGTTCTTGCAACAATATAGGATAAAATTTACCGCTATATGTTTTCGTGAAATGATCAAGCTCATAATACCATGACATATATTGTGAAGCAGGTACATTGATATACTGGCACACTTGGATACTATGTGGGCATGGAATTTCGATTTTCTTCCAAGAACTACAACTGCAGGTTCTCGTGCTCAGTGACTGCAAATCGGGTCATATGACCTTGCGTGCCAAATTGGATAACATTAGCCAATAAATCATCATTGTTTACCATGTGTACCATATTTAGATGAGCATTTGCAGCATTTTCCTTGTAGATACTATCTGTATATGGTGTGAAGCCAAGCCCGTGTGCCTATAATTTTCTCGCCACTTCTAACTTATCATTGAAATAAGTTGTAAGTTTAAAATATGTCATCTCCACAATTGCATAGATTGGCAGACTCCTGGCGCCTTTAAGCACACCGTTGTGCACCTCAACATGATTTGATGTAGTTGTTCCAAAATCGACGGCCGCCATCATGCGCCATAGTTCATTTTCGAACTCTATACGGGCAAGATATTGAGCAGCTTCAACATTTATGGACTGAATACGGTTGAAAGCTTCCTGGAACAAAACTTCATCGACCGCCACACCAACAACCCAACATAGATCTTTCAATTGTGGCTTCTTATATCTGGAATATATATTAGAACACCAGTGCCTCAAGCAGTAACGATGACATCCCCACTCACCATTAAAGGACCCATACCCTTCCTCTATGACCCTAATTAAGCCCTTGTTACAATCTGAAATTATGGCCACAAACATTTGTAGGTCTTCTATGATATGCACGCGCACCAAGTTCAAAAACCATCCACAGGAACTAGTAGTCTCCTCATCTACTAAAGCAAATGCAAGAGGGAGAATGGTTTGATTGCCATCGACACAAACAACAATCATAAGCTTATGTTTGTACTTGGTGTACAAGTGCGTGGCATCAACGACTGTTTCAAGTATTGGGTTCTAGTTGGCCCACCGGATTGGTGTAACACCATAATATTTGATCATCATTTATTTCAATGACTATTTCGAGTATTGAGTTTACAGAGATGTTGAATGGTGAGAACAATTGGATGGTGTGATGGTTTCGATTCAAGCCAATTACATCATAAACATGATGCAATAGACCTTCAAATGAGAGTGATCGAGAAATCATAGTTGTGGCTATGGGAGGTAGATTGTAAGAAACACGATGGTTGGACACGGTATAATTTCCCCCATAGAAAAGAACTAGCTGAATTGACTCCATTATAGATGAGATGTTAAGATATGTGGGTTGAAGAAAAACTCAGAAAAAACTTGGGTTTGTGAAGTTTTGAAGGCATGATTTGAGAACCTCCGGAACCACATTTAAATATCTAATTTTCCTACAATAATTCATTCACTCCCCCCTACCCCCCAATAATTCAAAATTCACATCATAAATGTCCAACCACTATCAAACCTAATAATTCAAAATGGCCATCATAAATGTTCAACCACCATCAGACCTAATAATTCAGAGTTGTAGGCAATTTAATTTTTTTTAAATTAAAAAATATAGGAACCCTAACCCTAATTCAAAACGCTAAAACCTAACAATGAAATTAAAAAGGGACGGACATTTAATAAAGTCGTAACTTACGACTCATATTAAAATAAATAAAAAATAGGCAGTCACTGTTGCTACCCGCGACTCCTAATAAAAAAAATAAAAAAATCAGTAGTCGCGGGAGAGACCCGCGATTGGGCAGTGAAAAATATTAAAAAATGGGAAGTCGCGGGTCTCAACAACGATTAACAGTAATATTTTTAATCCCTAAAAAGTAGGGTACATTATTAATCAAAATTGAAAAGGACGGTATTTTTGAAAATCTCTCTATTTCAGCGTCATATATTCCAGACAATTCGGCACTGTACTTGGAGAGGATCAACGTAGCGGCTTTAAATCAAGAAAATTCCAACTTTACGGCAACAACAATTCAGCCACATTCGGTTAGTCCTTGTTCTTTTAATTAAAATTCTTTTTATTGCTTTCGTTTACTTTTCGAGCAGTAGCAATAATCTTCCTTTTTTTTGAAGATCATAATGGTGTATTTCCAAGATATCTCAATTCCTTCTGGCATTAAACACTTGGTGATTCTTGCCAACGAGAAGCAAGACCGAGAAAGGCACGACATTGGCGGTTTATCCTTGTCTCACCGGACTATATACAAACAATCGAGGGAAGACTATGATACCTTTTCAAATTAAGGAGTGGTCGTACTGACTTGACTTGAGCAAAGCGTCGCCGGTAGGGGTTTTAGAATCAGGTCATCATCAACACTCCGACGAATCGGCTCACCTACTAACATTGGGGTGAAGCATCATCGAGGGCAAGGCGAAGTGGGTGATGACCTCCGGTTCGACGATGAGTTCCATTATGTAGCCGGGTATTGGGAGTGGACCGAGGACGTACTTAGCCGATGCGAGGACAAACTGAAATCTACCCAGATTTACAACTCGGTGCGTGCTTTCTTGTTCTTCTATGGCGTCAATTTCGAGATCATGAAGGTGTTCTCCGAAGCATGGTGTAAAACGACCAACACTCTCCTGACGTCCAACGGTGAATTGTCCATCTCACTTTGGGATTTGCATACTTTGGCAGGCCTTCCTATGAAGGGTGTTCTTTATGACGAGATGATTCTCGATACAAAGGAGCTCACCGAAATATACAATTTCGAAAGAAGATATACCCCCTCAAGTTGTGAGCGCTAATTCCATGCCTACCACTTACTGCGCAAGGATGCTCGTGGCGGTCAAGTTTCCATTGAGGCCTGGGTGAAGAAGGTGAAGAAGTATCTGCAGCCGTCCCCTCCCAATGTGAAGAAAGATAAGTTGCCATACCAACCCCTTGGTGATTTCAAACCTCATAAAGCTTGGAACACCACAGAGGAGAGGTTATTTGCCAGACTCAGACTCATTGGCAACAAAAAGGAAGATGCTTACTTAGCGGCGTTTGTGGCTTGTTGACTTTGTCTCTTCATTCTCCCCACAGAAAGCGTCTGTTTGATATGCCCAAGTACCTTCAAGATGGCGAGCGTCATAGCAAGTCGTGTCAAAATTGATTTGGCTATTCCGATGTTGGCAAACATCTATCATGACTTGAACAGGATATCAACATCTCATCAACCGACTCGAGTTCAAGCTCCATTTCCCATCCATTTCATCTACGGCTGGCTAGTACACTATTTCAAGACACATTGCCCAGCCTATCAAGACATCCATAGTCCAAAGATGGTACGGTTTTTTGGTGAGGGAGGGGCGAAGAATTACGATGTAAGGGAGACCCATAAGAAGATTCACAAGGCGGAGTTCATAGTTTGGAGCTACAACGCGATCACGACCCACGAGAAGTCTGACTTTATTGATAATGGAAATGGTTCGGAGGATGAATACAACTATTTTATGTCAATTCGATCCTGCTACCGGCCTTTGAGACAAGGGGATCGCTTCATCATTCAGCCATACAGTCCTCGCCGTTTTGCTCGTCAGTTTGGGTTTTATCAAGTGGTACCCGGTATTCTAAAGAATGATTTCTGCCATGCTCGTATAGACGAAGAGCTCAATCATTAGAGCGTGTGCACTTTATCAAAATCTATGGCCGAAGTAGTCTTTCCTTCGATGACTGTGTGTCTTTCCTCCGATGAATGCGAGTCTTAAGAACCTATGTTCCAAGAGCTACAAGGAGTGGTTGTCAAAAACTCATGGCAGCTTATTTGATAACCACATTAAAAAGTTGATCAATTTGAAAGTCACCCCTATCCAAGTTGAGCAAGTTGAACCAGCTGAAGAACAAAAGAGAAAAACTTCCCCAGTTCACAGTGGCACTGTCAATCGCCATCAGAAGAGGCCGAAGGTAATCTTCGTCTGCTACTTCTCATTGTTTTTCGATACTTTCTATCTTCTTTGTTTAAGCGTTGAACGTGTTTCCTTTGTAGTTCAAAGAAAAACCTCTTAAAGTAGAGTCTCAAGGATCGATCTTCACCATGTTTAAGCGTTGAACGTGTTTTCCGAGAGACATGTCTTATTTCAGACAGAGAGGCGCAATCAGAGATACTTATGATGCCTCTGCGTCCCGCAGTCTCGGTCTTCCAAGCATCCATTTTCCTGGCTACTCAAAAGCAAGAGTTTGTCAAGACAACATGGTGTGATCTTCTCGAGAAAATAGAGAAAACTCCACTTGACTTAATTTCATCTCTCAAGGATGAGGTTCAAATGGTGTTGAACGAGATTAGAAGTTTTGACAAGCCTTTTGTTTCTGCGCTGAGAATTCATTGGCGATTTTGCTTGCCAAGGCGACTGCTTACGATAAGGCGAGATCTGCAGCTTCTAAAGAGATTTCGAAAGATTGGCTTTCTCAAGAGCTGACCGGAGCTAAAAATCGACTTTCTGGTGCCCTAGCCGAAGAAAAGGCCGACTCGAAACTAGTTAAAAAGGCCAAGAGGAATTAGAAGTCAGTCATGAAAATGCTTGCCATCTTGACTAAACAGAAAGAAAACCTGTCCCTTTCACTGAAGCAACATTAACTCCTTTTCATGAATGCTCAATCCCTAGTCCAGACCATTAATAAAGAAGTCGAGACACTTGATAAAATTGCTCCATCAGATGATAAGACACTTAAATTTGTGGAAAACACCCTTACACTTTTGAAAGTGGTAAAGGAAGACTTGAAGAGTTTGCGGCCCTCTGTTTGATAGTTTAGGATGCTTTCACTCGTCTTTGCTTCTTTGATTAATTTGTCTAGCTTAATGAACCTTATCAATTTTGAGATTATTCAATAAAGACTTTATTTTTTTATTTTAATCTTGCTTGTATTTTTTTTTTGATTTGTTTTAACTTGAAGAATAAAGTTTCCAACAAGAAAAATATAACTTATCGGACAATCTTGACTGAACTTAGTTGATTTTCTAAGCTGTCTATGTACTCGAGAAAGGGATTAAGTCATAACGTAGTTCAAGGGAAAACTTCTTTTGAGAAGATTTAGGGGTGCCGTGCACAGTTTATACTTATGTGGGCCAGGAGTATCCATTGCTTAACCACCCTGGACAAGGTGGAGTATTTATCATTTTAACCACATGAAACACTTTTAGTGGAGTAAGTCAGCAGTTTAGCCATATATGTTACCATTGGTGATTACTGTACATGGTTTATACTATGGGTCAGGAGTGACTTGCAGTTTAGGCTCATGTGTCGAGGAGCAACATACTTGATTTTGACTTAAACAGTTTATACTCGTGTCAAAGAGTAAACACTTGAACTTGATATTAAACAGTTTATACTCATGTCAAGGAGTAAACACTTGAACTTGATTTTAAACAGTTTATACTCATGTCAAGAAGTAAACACTTGAATTTAATTTAAACAGTTTATACTCGTGCCAATGAGTACACTTGAACTTGATATTAAACAGTTTATACTCATGCCAAGGAGTATTGATATGGATTTGTAGATAGTTTATCCTCATATCAAAGAGTCTTAAACTTGAATTTGAATTTATAGATAGTTTAGGCTCGTATCAAGGAGCTTTGATTTGACTTTGTAGACAGTTTATGCTCGTATCAATGAGCTTTGATGACAATTTATCCTCTTATCAAGGAGAATTCTTCTGACTTGAATTTAGAACAGTTTATACTCATATTAAGGAGTATATTTGATAGTTTATACTCTTATCAAGGAGTATTTTTGTGACTTTTACTTGGATTTAGTTGCCCCCGATATTTTGTCGGCGGTTTGAATGCCCTTCAGCTTTAAATACTTTTCTACTAGACAACAACTTCGAGACTAAAGTCGGCTCAAAACTCCCAAATTGGATTGTTGTGGATGCCCCCAATTGTGTCAGTGACGTCATCATATTCTTGTTGCTTTTAACCACATGGACATTTGTTGAAGCTACTACACTAGTGAAATTTGCATCAGCTGCGTCTTCACTTTTAAGGATAATTTTTCCTTCTTCGCTAGAGCCATGATCTTGTCTTTTAGAGCAAAATATTTCTCTATCGGATGGCTAGTGACTCGATGATATTTGCAGTACTTCGGGTCATTCACTTTTCCACTTTCCTCGAGGTGTTTTGGCTTCGGTAGTTTTATCAACCTCTTTGTTAGCAACTCGTCAAAAATGTGTGGAACATCTGAGTCTGGGAATGGGTACTCCTTTTCTTGCATCTCCTTCAGTGTAAGTCGACACCTTTCATTATGCGCTGGCTGGCTTCCAACTTTGGTTTCAAGTGGTGTTGTTTGTACTGCCATAGACTCCTTTATAAAGGGCTTGAAGAACTTCTCTCTCCTTTACACATCCTTTTCATCATTTCTTTAATTTTCAGCAGAAGAATTAGTACCATAGTGTGTAATACTTAGTTCCATATCATGAGCTCGTGTAGCCAATTCTTCAAATGTACGAGGCTTGATTCCTTGTAAGATGTAGAGCAATCCCCAATGTATGCCTTGAATACACATTTCTATTGCAGATACCTCTGAAAGTCTATCTTTGCAATTTAAACTCAATGCTCGCCAATGATTGATGTAATTAATGATGGGTTCATCTTTCCATTGTTTTGTATTGGTAAGCTCAATCATATTTACAGTGCGGCAGGTGCTGTAGAAACGATTTAAGAACTCTTTGTCCATTTGGTTCCAATTGTTGATCGATTCGGCTCTAAGTCAACATACCAATCGAAAGCGTTTCCTTTAAGTGACCGCACGAACTGTTTCACCAAATGATCATCATATATACCCACACTGTTGCAAGTTTCCATGAAATGAGTGACATGTTGCTTTGGATTTCCCTTTCCATCAAACTGTTGAAAATTTGGTGGTTGATAACCCATCGACATCCTCAAAGAGTCAATGTGTTTAGTGTATGGCTTTGAGTATATTGGAAAATTTTAGGAGGACGCACCATATTGAGCTCTAATTGTGTTGGTTATCATATTCTGCAGTTTTTGCACAGATAGGGTAGCAATGGATGCAGTAGAGAGATTAAGCTCATGTTGAGGAGACAAGTTCATTTGCTTTCCATCTATGGTCGCTTGCGAGTTATGAGTAGACTGACCAGGATCGTTATTTCTAACTTATTCATAAGTTGAGCAATCTGGAAGTCTTTATACTCCAAAGTCTTTTGCAAGTTAGCTATTACTTGAGCCATTTGGGCAATTTTCTCTTCGAGAGTCATAGTCTCCGTCTCTTCAGTAAAATGAGTTTCTTTTGACTTAGTTTCATTAAGGGTTGAAGGAGTTGAACCATCCGATGATTTTGATTCATGACAATCTATAGATGATCGCATAGTATCATCTTGGTTCTTCGGGTCGACTCCCTTGTTCTTCGGGTGTGGACTTTAGGAGCCATCGAGTATTCCTTGAATTTTGGTATGAAAAGGAAAAAGAAGAGATGAGAGGTAAGATCAGTCCACTGGACGTGCCAATCTGTTTGCACTAAGAATTCGCTTTTATTGATTTTTAGTCAATATGGAATAAATAATACAAAAGATTTGAGAATTAAATCAAAGTGGGTCTTCAATCTTCAGCTTGATCCTCTGATTCTTCCTTCAAACTTTAAGTTGCTGGAATCTTCAACCGGTTATTGATGAACTTGATGGTTTGATCTTCTTTACCTTCAAACTTGGTTTGTAATAACATTAATTTGTAAGTCTTTTGACTTGCTTATGAATCAAATGTTGGTTTTTGAGGGACTTGAACTTGAATAACGTTAATTCGTAGGCCTTTCGACTTATTTACGAATTAAACGTTGGTTGTTTAAGGGACTTGAACTTGAATAACGTTAATTCGTAGGTTTTCGAGTTCTCTACGAATTAAACGCCGGATTTTGAGGAACTTGACCTTGAATAACGTTGATTTGTAGGTCTTTCGACTTATTTACGAATTAAACGTTGGTTTTTGGAGGATTCCGCCAAGAACACCTTTGAACTCGTCGGTAACTCCGTGGATTTGATTTGAATATGACGCCTATTCGCCGTAACACCGTGGATCTAGCTTGAATGTAACGTCGATTCGCCGGTATAACGCGTTGATTACGGATCAAACGCTTTAATTTGATGACTTTGGGTAAGAACGCCTTAGAACGCCGGCTTGAACTCCGTCGAAAGGTTTTTAGCCTTTCTTGAACTTGTAGAGAGGCTTTTAGCCTCTCTTCTCCTCCGTCTTGATTTGTTGTATGTTGAATGAACCACCCCATCACCCTTTATATAGGTGTGGGATTGAAGACTTGTAGTTCAAGTAAACTTTATTTGATAATTATCTCTTGTATTTTTAAGGAGATAATATCAAATAAATTATATAATATTCATCTCTTTAATATTTATTTATTTTTTTAAAGAGATAATATCATATAAAGTCTTATTATTTATCTCTTTAATATTTTATTTTTAAAAAGATAATATCAAACAAGACTTGAATTTGATTGGTGGGTGTGACACAATACGCCACGTGTCGCCATATGATTTATTTTGGCTTTTCATGACTGCAAGACCGGATTTGATTGGTCAAAACCTGTCACTTTGACACGTGTCATCACTTGATTTGTTGAGAAAATAAACATTGTAATATTAATTTTAATTTAACTATTTAACTTTGAAATTAAATTTAGGATAATTTCAAAATATTAAATAGCAAATCAAATTAATAATATAAAGTTTATTTGCTCATCTACAATTATATACTCATAATTTTAACTCAATAGCCAAAAAGATATAAAGAATATGAGCATTTATTCTAGTTTTTAACTTATTACAACTAATATATATATATTATTCAATAAATAATATCATATTATAAATATAAATTATGTAATTTAATATTATTTTTGTTAAAGAATTTGTATAATATTAGTTTAATACAAAAATATATATTATTTATATGTATAATTTGTATAATATACATGACAATTGTATTGTGTATCATGTATTTATATAACTATAAAATTATAAATTAAATATATATATATATATAGCAGCCGGGCTGCGGGTAGGAGGTAATTAGACCCACCACCCGACTTGAAAGTTGCGGGTTGTAATATTTTCTAACCGCGGTTATTTTTCTAAAAATCTCAACCAACAATTTTCGGGCGATTTAATTTGGTTCGGGCGTATTCAGCTTGTTGCGCGGGTTTATGTTGCTGGTATATATATATATATATGTATATATATTAGGGGTTTTAAGATTGTTTCATAAA